>OZ018320.1:160735770-160895770 GCA_963969495.1 Ceratothoa steindachneri
AAATCTTCCGAGGGGCACCTGAACGTTAAATGTTTATGATGATTCTCACCTCTTCCACTTCAGAATGACAGAGCCAATGGTGCTGGAAGGTATTTCAAACTGCTCGGATATCTTCCAGTAGCTCAACCAATCACTATGGAGCTTCAGGATTGCCTTTTTTTCTGGTCATTGGAGAATTATTTATTCTTCCTCATGAAGACGTCTTTACTGTGGGAACGTTGACTGCTGAATGGCATTCGAATCTTTTCTTAACTCTAGGTGACTGCTGTACATATTATGGGAAATCTCTAGAAGCTTCTTTGCACCTTCACAGCTAATAGTATTTCTCTCTTGTACTTTAAAAATGAATTTCGTTAGGTTTATGTTACTGTACGAATACTTTTTCCCCCCGTGTTTTCATTAATTTCAAGTTTACTGATGGGTTGGATGTCTTTTGAAATTGAATTTTGAAGGTGTACGAATACTTATTTCCCCCCATTATATATATATATATATATATATATATATATATATATATATATATATATATATATATATATATATATATATATATATATATATATATATATATGGCAGGGAGAGTACGGTTGTCAAACAATTTCTTTGACCACATTACTTCAAACATCTGACCTCTCAAATCTCCAGATTGCCACCGCCTTGACTATTACATTTGAGGCATGGTTGAGAGACAGAGACCAACAACTCCCCGTGCATCAATAAGGTGGAGCATAGGTCTAGTCTTGAACTGGTAAATTTGGTCGATAAATCTGTATGAATGAAATCTTGTGTTAGGCGACAAATTACCCACCGCACACACTGTACATATGGCCAACGCCGTTAACTTGATGATTTTTCATTAGTGTTATGAAATTTTGTTTTCACAACTCTATAATCACCGATTATATGAGGGAAAATGATATGTCTAAATCATAGAAACTGTCTGATCCTTTTTCCCACCCACCCATTCTTAATCGATACTTAAATTATCTTTATGGCTACCATTCCTATGATTCAACTTATAAAGGTACTCTGCCTGGATTCGAATTCACTAGATGACATTCGCAAATATATTTTACAGTCAAATAGCCAATTAAGCCATCAATCAACTCTTTACTCACAACTTAACTAATTACTGGAACTGGTCTTATACAGTACCCCTCTCGCGGAATGATCTTCCTAATGAGTCTCTACTTATGGCTATTCTGTCTGTATACCTTTCAAACACTTTCATTCCTCCCACCTACTTCATTAACTTTACCAAAAAGCTTGTCTAAATCTTTGTCTCGGATATGCCTATTTAGGGCATATTCAACAGAAAGTTCTTAACCAGTTTTTAACCAATAAAATTAATTGGGATTAATTTTATTGCGAAATGGTGTTGCGGGCCTCCGGATTTCTTTCTCTACTTCCTTTAAAAAAATGTTCGTTATGTATAACATCAAAGAAAGAAAAGTGTGCATTATTAGGGTAGTTGACACGTTGATAGTTCATTGGAAGTATTAGTGGTCGCCCATTGGCCTTTGTCCATTCATCACTGATCGGGGCTGGAGGGAGAGGGATGGTTTACCCCGTGCTCTTGGTTCCGGTTTTTGGTGGTTGGTTTTAACATTTCCGCAGAGCTGCGCGATTTGAAGGGGGAAATGGGGTATTGTGAAGTTTCTGCATAAGTTGCCATGGTGAGAAAGAAATGGTGTTCGAATAAAAAGTTGTCACCAATATACGGAAATCTTGCACAGAAGATTAAGGTGAACATTGTCTAAAGAAGAGAATAGCGAACTGAAGAACGGCTTGGCTTAAAGGTTAAGATGGCAGATTGATGACAAATGTGGCAGGCAAAATTCTGCCTATCGTCGAGATGGAATTAATAGCCAAGTATGGATCATCTACGAGCGAAAATGAGAAAGTTGTAAATAACTTCTTGAGTGATTTGTGGATCGATCGACAAATTACCAATTACTTTTAAATTCACACACATACATCAATATACAAAAACTTGCCACCACAAACATATTTGGGAAATCAGATGCTGAACTACGACCCCAAACAAGCTTAGGGTCTTTATTCTACAGTGTGTCCTGTAAGTCAGACCCCATAGGGAATAAGTCAATAAAATTACAAAATTGTCCCTTGTATCGCACATATAAGTGAAGGTGCTATTTCCACCGCAACAGCCACAATGCTCTCTTTAAGGTAGCAAATGCGCTAAACTTTTTACCACTTACCGTTTTGCTTTCGGGTGACCCCACAAATAAAAATCCAGCGGAGTAAGGTCAGGGCTCCCTGGTGTAAACACAACTTTCCCTCATTGTTTAATCCAACGTTCTGTAAATTGTGTGTTAAGGTAATTTCTAAACAATGTAGAGTAATGCAGAGGGGCGCCATCCTCCTGAAACCACTGTAGGTAGTCTCCTGCTGGGTTCAACAGGCTTGGAAATGCTTCCTCCTGCAAGATCTTGAGGCACGTGTCATCGGTGACCGTCTCGTCAAAGAAGAAAGGACCAACGACTCCGTGTCTCCATATCCTACATCAAACCATGAGACGTTGGGAAACCATGTTCCTTGGAAGAATTAATAAGGATTGGTTGGTAACCAGTATCGAGTGTTTTGATGGTTGACTTCCCCGGAAACATAAAAGTTCGCTTCATCAGAGAACACAATTTTGGAGGGGAAGGTTTCATCACCAACACATTGTTCTTTTGC
Source organism: Ceratothoa steindachneri (assembly GCA_963969495.1). Lineage (NCBI taxonomy): Eukaryota > Metazoa > Arthropoda > Malacostraca > Isopoda > Cymothoidae > Ceratothoa > Ceratothoa steindachneri. Next base: position 160,738,471 of record OZ018320.1, read on the forward strand.
CGATTCGCAAAACTGAACCCGCCTTTCAGGATCCTCTTCACCTGAATGACGATGGAGTTGCAGTTTGTATGAATGCCAGTGATGAGGTGTCATGATGCGGTGGACGCTGCTCTTGGACATCCTAGCTTAACTGGACAGGCGCCGAAGTGAACTCTTGCGATTGAAATCGAACCTTGCCAACACATTGGTACCGGCGTCTTCGTCCGTAACCATCCTTCACGGCCTGCTGCAGGCTACGGATCCAGTTTACTTAAATTTGGCTATCATTTACACACATGTGTGTGTGATTGGTACGCCCTCTGGATGCATGGTGTTGAATTATGTGGCCACTTCCCGGTGACTGCGAGTCCCGACTAGAAATATAGCTTTAGTTAGTGACATGGTTTCCGTGCGACATAATGAAAATAAATAGAATAAGCTATTTTTTTTCATGTTTAGTTGCCTAAATTAGTCACACACAATTTTCAAAATGTTTCGGACAAAAGTAAGTTGACTATGAGAAAATTATTTATGTTTTAGAAATAATCAAATAGTTTGGGGTGATTCCGCTAAACTTTGCTGTGGTGTGTTGCAAAGTAATAATAGGGCTAAAAAAAATTAAGATATCCAAATGTTAATGCGAATATTCTTGTGATAGGGATGATTGAAAATTAAATAAATATGTACATAAAGTTAAGCTGAAAAATGTAAAAATTAGGAAAATTTGCCAATCCTGTCTTGAAACAAATCGGTTTCAAAAATTTTCGAAAATATTTTTGAAATATTGAAAGAACGTAAAAGGTTCACAGCATTTAGTTTATATTTTTGATAAATGTCCTATCTAGTTTATTCTAACTAAATATATCCCAGATTCTCCATTACTCATCAAATAATAATATATTATATTATCACTGAACAAAATTCAGTATAAAGTGTGACATGACTAATTGTGTCAATTGTACAGTCATGGCTAAATGTTTTTTCCTTCGTTTTTTATAATTAACGTGATGGGAATAATTATTTTAATATATAAATTATTGCAGGTTTATTAAAATGGCAGCATTTCAAATATAATAGGATAAAACTGCATTACTCGGTGAATCCAAAATGACGCTAGCTTTGTTAATCTTCATGCAGGAGGTGAATTTCACTCCCTGGAATGATGTTGTGCAATTATAATCTATGTCGTAATACTTTTTTTAAAAAAATGTCTGAATTGTTCTTATCAAAGAAAAGCATTGAACCTATTGGTGCTCAGCATCAAAGTAGCTTGAAATGAAAGAGATAGTTGCCAAGGGTATTGCATCAAGGCACACCACCTTTAGGATCAACCTTAAAAAGACGGGTTACACTCCTGTGAAGAAGTCCTATGGACGCCCAAGTGCTTCAAATGAACGCCCAAGATCATCCCCCTGGTAATGTCTCAGTGCAAGCCTCGGGTTGCCTACACTGCTAAGATTGCTCACGATTGGAAAAGTGGGTGCGACAGGTTCAGGGCTGACGGTGTGGTGGAGATTTTTCGGCCATGGTCTAAGGTCGAGAATGGTGAGAAAAAGCCTCATTTTACCAAGAAGAATTACAAATAGGCTCCACTTTTGGACTGTTGAAGACGCGCAAAATGATATTCTCTGATGAAGTTCCTTTCCGCTTGTTTGGAGCTTCTGGAAGATCCCTCGTTTGGAGGAGAGAAGTGGAACGCTTTCACGAATCCTGTGTCGTGCCCACGGTGAAGCATCCGGTCATTCTACATGTCTGGGGCTGCTTCTCATTGAGAGAAACTGGAACACGAACAATTTTTCCCATGAACACTGCCATGAACTCAAAATAGTAACAAAACGTGCCTCATTAGCATGTTTTCCCAACAGTTCAGGACCAATTTGAGGATGATAACTGTATTTTTTAGCATGATGGCGTACCTTGTCATAAAGCAAAATCAATAACAAAGTTGTTGGCTGAAATTGACTTCGAGAATTTGTGGGTGATAATCAAACTGGCTGTTGATAAAAAGAAGCCATCCAAGTGTGAGCTGTTGCGGTGTTTATTGAACAAAATTGGAGGAATATCAGTCAAGATATCATCACAAATTGGGTCTCCAGCACGCCAAAACTATTTAAGCAGTCCTGAAGAAAAAGGATCATCATTCTAAATATTGACTACTCGCATTAATTGACTTTATTTATTAATAAAATGGGTTTGGGCTGTACATTTTGTAAAGTTCGCGTTCAAATTATGCCACACACATAATCAAACAAAATGAAACCTTTGATTAGTTTTATTAATTTGCTTATATGAAAAAATAGAGTAGTCTCCAAACTTTCACCATGACTTTATATACAAATATTGAGGGAAAATTGGTTTAGACGTGTTTAAGTAAATCGCATTCGACTTATTGATTCAGGGACGGGGTGGAAACAATTACGGAAATCCAGAGGGATTGTATCACTTCTAATATAGTACAATAGCGTCTTTAACAGAGAGACCTATTTCATTTTAACGCGGAACTAAATTTGTTGAGGTGAATAATGTGCACGTTTGTAAATACGTACACTCTTTAAAGAAATAGACATTTATGGAAAAACAAGAAAATTAATACAAGAATGTTTACAAAAAGGTTGACTACAAGATTTCAAATGGATTAGATTAAGTGGAAACAATATGATTAAAATCTTTCCCTAGGACCCCGCCCTGGATTGGGGTTACCCGTATAGACTAGTACAACTAGTATCTGGGTAGTGGCACGCCCTCCCATACCCAGTGCCTCCGGCAATTTGCACGTAGATTAAGACTACCTGGGCTTTATTCTTTATATACATTTCCATGTTATTTCCAGCCTATTCCAATCCTCTTCTCACCTATTTCCTTGGATGGCAGCTAATTCCACCGACCAGCATTCGTCCATTCATTCGTGGTGGGGGCTGAGATGGTGGAGGGTGCTGATTCACCCGTCCCGGATGTCTCCAGGTCCGGGGTGATGGGTTTAGTATGCCTGTCTCACCTCCCTCGTTCTTTCCCTATTGCCACTATTTTCCTTTTCCCTATCTACTTTTACGCCCCCGCAAGGGGACACCGGGTGTGCCATTGCCAACCTTGCTACGGCTGACATCTGGAGGGCTCCGTACCTTTTCTGCCTTAACACTTGCGGTTTACCCTCTCGGCCCCAATGTTTGCAGGAGGATATGCGGCTATATATCAGCCACACATTTTCACATCCTCCATCTTCACTTCTTTACAGATCTCTCCTTTATGCATGATGCGTCATCATTGTTATTGCGCTTTAAAGGCGAGGTAAAAGAAAAATTAGTTGTCCTCAACTCGCAGTTGGCGTGGGTCCCTCCAATACCAAACTTAGCACAATTGTAGATACCAGAGAATTTCCACTGCTTCACTTTTCAGCAGTTATCCAATGAGGGCTTAAGAGTTTGTGTGAGGAGATGCACTGGGACTACTCCCACGGGGGTAGGCAACTCCTTTACATGCCATCCCGCACATAGCCTATCCCGACACCACTGTCATTTTTCCGACCGTCTTCACAGCACATACCCCGTATCTTACCTATTCTAGACCCCTGCTGATGGGGTATTAATATCCATATTACCCTGATTCTAAACTGGTGTCTCTTTCCCTGGAGGTCATAAAGGGTCCACGGTTGGTGCCATAAAATACCAAATACTACCCTGACACCTCCTCCCTGGTGCCAAGTTCCTTCCTGGCCCCGCCGCCGGCAGTTGAGTGCCCTCACCACTCAATGCCCACAAGAAGAACGTTTGACATTATATATATATATATATATATATATATATATATATATATATATATATATGTGTGTGTGTGTGTGTGTGTGTGTAAAACCCACACACTCTCGCGTGAGTAAGCAATAAATGCAACAAGACCCACAAGGAATATTCCAAGTACTTTCGATAATAAATTTGAAATAAAGTTCGAAAGTACATGGAATCTTCATTTTATTTTCCTTGTGGGCCTTGTTGCATATATATATATATATATATATATATATATATATATATATATATAGATAGATATATATATATATATATTATATAGTAGGGTTAAAAGGTAAATAAAATGAAATGGACTTCTTGCCCAAACACAAACAGGTATTTTTGCGTGTCTTTAGCGCGAAAAGGCCATTTTTAATGGCGATTCTGTGTTCGAACGTCGCTGTGAAAGGGGAACATTTCTTAGCGTCGAATTGCCTCGATAAAGACACCTGGTTTGATAAACTTTCCAAACTAGTTTCGAGGAGGAGCCCCGGAGGCAGCTTTTAGTTTCTCCCAAATCGTTCTTCCCCACATCTCCCTGCACCTTCTATCGACTCTATCCAACTCTGTCCCACTACACCTTCGTATCCTAATCAATCTCACATTTTTTAGACCAAAGATTCACTTATATCTTTTGTGCGATCTAATAGTTTAGGCATGACGTGTATACACGTACACACAAGCGCGTGTACGTGAGTACTCGGCGACACACACACTCTCTGAGGTTTCTCGCCCCTATGACCCTCAACTTAAGTCAGTTGTTAGTAGGTTCTCGCTAGGTACCTTTCAAATGCCCCCTTCCCTACCCCTGATTCGTGCCCCATGAGCATGAAGTTGTTAGACGCTGGTTAATGAACTTTTGTTTCCGTCTGTGTCTCTTCCTATTTCTTTTCCACTTACAACAATGTTCCCCCGTGTGAAGTGTTACACCTAATACTGGTTCCCTCTATTATATTTATCCTTAAACTCGAACAAAATGGTGTCCTCCCGTTCCTAGACTTACTTATTCATAGGACTCCATCTGGATTTAAATTTTCCGTCTATCGGAAGCCTACCAACGCCGGTTCTTATATTCATTTTTACTCAGGTCATAATGATAAAGTCAAACGGTCTGTATTTATTTCAATGTTTCTCCGGGGGCTGCGGTTCCCCAGCCCGGAATTCGTGGATCTTGAGATTTCTAAAATCTTTGAAATAGGTAACATTCTTTACTACCCTAAAAAAATTCTTGCAGGGTGCCAAGATTTGGCAAAAAAAATCGTTTTACAGAACTGAAATCCCTCCCGCATACAATTTTAAAAACTCCCTTGTTTTTCCGTTTTCTGAGTCCTTTTCCTTGCTTCCCTGCCTCTTGAAAAGTTTAAATGTTTGTCATATTCAAGTATCAGTCTACCATATACAAAATGTTGATTCATAATAATAACAATAGTATAGGAGGGATGGATGGGGGCGTATTCTGTCGATTGTTCAGTTTGACCTAAGCAATACTTTGTGCATACCGGTAAATCATTAAGTGTACGCTTAACCCAACATAAATACAATATTAGGAGGGGTGAAAGTAATAGTGTTTTCTTTGTCCATTTATCGGAAAACAGTCACCCTGTCATTAAAAGGCTTATTCGTAACGAAATTGTCCATTTTAAATCTTAGCCCTTTGATTTACTAAATTAGTTATGTTTCTTTTGTTTATTTCAATGCATTTATAATTGCATGTGTATGTATGTACTCATAGCTTTGTGACCTAAATGTCTACATTCTTTTCTCACAGTTGGAACTACCGGAATTAGACCTTATTTATATGCCTTTACCCTTCACATCTGGTATTTAATCCCGTCTTTGATAATATTTCTCTATTCTTTGTCCTTCCGCTGTACATACCACCTCTGTTAAGTATTTTGTTATTCCTTGAGAATGAACTGAACAAGTTCAAAAGTACTGTTTTGTTTTTGAATATATATGTCGTAGAATTCTTTCTGATAAAAACCCTACTTACCTGACACCACTTTTATTTAGTGTCGTAGAATGCCCCTCCTTTTTGTTCTATCTCTAAGAGTGCTAAGAGCTGTCTAATATACTTTGATATCGGAATATCTTAAAGAATAGAGCCGTTACCAAACACGTAAGGATATAAAAGAAACGCCCACTAATTCACAAAATAAACTTATATTTTATCTTTAACCATTGAATACACAACCTTCATACTTTAACTACAGCCATACTCTAAATATTATTATAAACAAGAATTAATTAAATTAGTTTCCCCACAAAAATTGGTTAACGTTTTCTCTAGACAAAACAATAATATAAGAATTAGGCTTACGGACTCATGTGGAGTTTAAAGGCCTCAGAAATGTTATTGACTCACGACGCGTGCCGGATGTCCAGTTGTAGATGATGGAAATTCCACGGTCGTTTTGGCGAGGGTAGCAGCTGGGGGGTCCACACGTTCTTCCGGGGGGGGGGAAGGGTTTTTTAAGGACGAGAACCAAGACGGTGCTTTATGCAACACCTAGGCAGTCGTGGTCTCTCTGGCGAGAGTGAGTCGAATTTGGTTCTTAAATCAAGTTAACTTGGAGTGCGGTGAGATCACCGAGTAACGAGCTCGAGGAGGAGCTTTTCTACTTCGTTCTTATTTCCTTATGGACGAGGACTGAACTCGGGGAGGGTCTTCTTCACGGGCGAGGATAAGTTTGGTGTGGCCACCGAATAACGGGCTCGAGGGGGAGCCTTTTCCTTCTTCTTCTTAATTCCTCAAGGACGAGGAATACCTCTGGTGTTTAAGGTGCACCAGGATATGAGGAGTCTCTCTGGCGAGAGTAAGTCGAACTTACCAAAGTTCACTTATCGTTTGGTTTGATAACCAGGGACTTAGCTCAAGGATGAGCTTCTTCTTAGCCCCTTAAGGTAGGTAGCCCTGCCTCTCTTGCAGGGTACTTCTTGGTCTGGCGAGCCAAGTATTCTACCTCTCTAGTCTCAGTAGTTCGGTTTGATCCGAAGACTTCGTCACCTAGAGACTGACGTATACTACCTCCTTCTTCATTTCTTAATTCCTCAAGGACGAGGAATACCCCTGGTGTTTAAGGTGCACCAGGATATGAGGAGTCTCTCTGGCGAGAGTAAGTCGAACTTACCAAAGTTCACTTATCGTTTGGTTTGATAACCAACCAGGGACTTAGCTCAAGGATGAGCTTCTTCTTATCCCCTTAAGGTAGGTAGCCCTGCCTCTCTTGCAGGGTACTTCTTGGTCTGGCGAGCTAAGTACTCTACCTCTCTAGTCTCGGTAGTTCGGTTTGATCCGAAGACTTCGTCACCTAGAGACTGACGTATACTACCAATCCAGTCTAGGTAGCTCGGTTTTGGATCCGAGGACTTCGTCACCTGGCCTGACGTATACTACCAATCCAGTCTAGGTAGCTCGGTTTTGGATCCGAGGACTTCGTCACCTGGCCTGACGTATACTACCAATCCAGTCTAGGTAGCTCGGTTTTGGATCCGAGGACTTCGTCACCTGGCCTGACGTATACTACCAATCCAGTCTAGGTAGCTCGGTTTTGGATCCGAGGACTTCGTCACCTGGCCTGACGTATACTACCACGATTTTCCTCAGAGTTCCTCATTTATACCTCGCACCCCCACTGGGGGAGTGGTAAGGGGGAGAGGGGCTTGAGGACGGCCCCAGGAGAGTTCTTTTTCCAAACGGTCTTTCCCACGAAGTCAAACATCGGCTTCTCGTTAGCCATCGAGATTGGGAGAAACCCGTCTCCAATTTCTTGTTTGACGTGAAACTGGATCTCACTCTCCTGGGGAAGATCTTACCTTTTTGACCTTTAGGGTCTTTCATGGCACTGGGTTGTGCCACGTTGTGGTTAAGCACTGACCCGCCGATGCCTTCGACGGATGTCGTTGCGGTAACCGCCTTGGGACTGCATCACGAGTGAACGGGGGGGGGGGAGTGACCATTTCCCGACAATATATATATATATATATATATATATATATATATATATATATATATATATATATATATATATATATTAATGAATGACAATAAATTTAAAATTTGATAAATTTTACAGAAAACAATGCAAATATTACAAAGAATAAATTGCAAGAATTACAAAAAATAAAACTAAGAAAATAGCGCAAAAATGAAAAATAAATAAAGACTTACCAACCTGACAGACGACAGGAACCGAATGTTTTACAAGGTCGAAAATTTAAACATATAAACCAAAACAGTATTTTAAAATAACTATCAGGCCTTTAAGTAGATTGTTAACAAATTGTAGATAAAAATTAATTAAAAATCAAATTAAAATTAAAAATATTTGACTTTAAGAAATGTGGAGTGGTGTTGAAGACTGACTCGAATTTAATTCTAGTTTATCATCAAGGAAAATGAACTTGAGATAGATTTAGAATGTACTCGGAATTTTCGTTTCATTTTCATTGCGATTTTTGTTGAATTTATTGCTTGTTTAGGCGATACTTTGTAAGTTTAAAAGACAGGCATGAGAACATTTGATAAAATCCATCCTTTTATGCTCAGAGATCAATCGAACATGAAGTTAAGCAGTTATAATTTACTCCCCTCAAGACCCAAGACACAAACCTAGACGCATGAATGTCGCTCGCTCTCCGGAAGCTCGACTCGAGGGATGAGAAACAACAATTTCATCGCCTGTCAGTTGAGATGGATAGGCTCCGCCCACATGGCCATTTAAACGACGATTAAAGTAGTCTCTGCCCACTTTGACTATATATCTCTTTCTTCTCACGCCCCTCCACCCCGTTAATAATAATAATTAGAAAAAAAACAACAAAAAAACCCCACACCACTCTCTCTATCAACTATCATCTCCCTCACTTCTCTCACCTCAGATCCTTATCAATTGCTAGACTTCATTCATTATATGCGCGCCCTCGTTATTCATCCTCGATCCCACCGAGGTCTTGGAACTTCAATCCAACTAAGCTATATTCACAATCGCTCTGTGGAATCATCATATCAATTTTTTTTTTACAGTAGATTTGCGGATTATTGAAGTTACTTAATAAAACAAGATTCGTTGCAAAAAGGTATTCTCTCGTTTGCGATAGATAAGGGGAGGGTTTGCCATCAAGAGTGGATTCGAAGTAAAGGAAAATGAAATAATCGAACGGGATGATAAAGGGAATTGAAGAATACTCGTAGCAAGAAATCGAAATAAAATTGTTCTCGTTTATTATTTCATTTTCCTTTACTTGAGGCTAGCCTACATTGCTTGGTTTGATAGGCTGGTTGAAACGTTTGGAGGAATGCGGATTGCTCTAAGAACGAGGACCATTTGACGGCAAAGATTCGAAACCACTCCATTTTCTATAATTTTTAAACATAAACAATTAAGAAAATGACATTTTCAAACCAGGAACAAGAATCGTGGACCATAGAGAATTATAATAATAATATAAATTAAAAACAACGATAATAGTAATAATGCTAATAATAATTCAATTTGTGGCACTCGTCCATTCATCTATAGTCGCGTGAACACCTTCATAAAAGTAATTAATGCTGAAAACGACATCGCGAGGTATATAAAATTCAACCCTAAAATGTAATGAAATGTATAATTACCCTTTTATTTCTTCTTTTAAAAATTGAAGCGGTTCTTCTTGCATCGTCTTTATCGTCTTTTATTGTCTCTGTTCCCGATTGGGAGAGCTCGTTTATAGCCTGCAAACCGGTTCGCGCCAATGACGTAGCCCAGACCTCGTTTGGACCTAAACGACTTCCTATGAGCATTTTTCTTTCAGGACGGGGGCAGGTGGTAAGGAGGCGGGGGGGTGGAGGGAAGTCTTGAAATTATTTTCGAGAAGCCTCACAAAATTGCTGATGTGTAAGGCAGAGGGAAAGTGGTAGACGCATACACAAACTGTTATACTTTTGCGTTTTCTGATGACATCTGGTAACATCTGATGAGATCTTGCACTCGGGACGAGTTCGTGCACACTGAGTCTGGCATTCTGGATATTTAGGAGGAGGAAGGCCTCCTGCACTGATACGAGTATAGTTGTTGGTTGCTGGCTGTATGTTCGTGTGCCGGAGAGAGTCCCACGTTCCTGCGAAGGCGGGGCATCACTTCGGGTTTGGGCTTAATTTTGTTTATTGTTTTGTGCCCTTTTTGCTGTTTTGGGGACGTTGGGTGGTTTGACCTGCCGTTGTTTTTATTAAAATAATTAATAGGTTGAATTTTAATTACAACTTATAACCATGCTTATTTTATATCTGTAATTTATCATACATGCAGTACTTACCATAATTTTGTTTGTCAAATAGATGGAGTATGCATGGGCAACCCATTGGGCCTGTCTTCGCTAATATCTTCATGCCCTGGTTCGAAAAACAATTATTCAACCAAGATTTGGGAAACATTAGACCTATTCTCTCCCGCCGCTTTGTCGATGATACATACTTCATGTTCAATTCCGAAGACTTCTATGATAAATTACTACCACTTGCCAATCACATACATCCCAATATTCACTTTCCCTGCGAAAAAGAGCTCAATGGTTCCCTCTCCTTTCTTGATATAAATATCTCCCATTCTTCCACCGGATTCTTAACCAAAGTTTTTCGAAAACCAACCTTCAGTGGTTAAAGCCTCAACTACTTCAGCTTCTACGGTTTTTGTACAAAATCAGTACAATAAAAATATTAATATTTCGCGCATATAACATTTGCTCAACCAACAATGATTTTCATAAAGAAGTCGAATTTTTGTGTAATTAATTCAAAATAAACGGTTTTCCCGTGTCGCTCGTAGAGAAAATAACGGCAAAATTTTTAAACAACATCTATCAACCCAATATTAAAGAAATTCATTTACCATACCGAATTTAAGATCATTTTAAAAAATAAACATCTCCTAAGACAATACTTCAATTGTAAAAACAGAATCCCACCATAATCAAAGTGCTCCGTCACTTATAAATTCAATTGCCCCGGATGTAATTTGGGGAATTACATCGGAAGTACGGTGCGGTCGCTGAAGGTGAGATTCTCTTCTCATATGGGAATTAACCACAGAACCGAAAGGGTTCTATCGAAGAAAGAGTTTTCACCTGCTTGGCTAAATCCATCCATTGCAAAACTGATGCTTAGATAATTTTTAAATTTTAAAGACCATCCCCGATCCAATATCCTTAAGAATTCAAAGAATCCATGTCTATAAATCTTTTTCCTCCACTCCAAATTCTTACTCTTCCTCCCACTCACTACTTCTGCTCTAAAATATAAACCATCACCCTAATTTTTTCTTTCTTCTTACACCCCTTGCGCTTTCCCGTCAGTCTTCTTTCAACAGCAATTTGTAAAAGGTTAGTGTTTTCTCTAAATCGTATCCAGTGATTTTCTCCAATTAATATAGTTAACTTTTATTTATTAATTAAATTCTCCTCCATTTAAATAACAGCCCAGTAACCTCTATAACTCTGCATTCCCCCCCCCCCTTCCCCTATTAACTGTCCGATTAATCTATTAGCCATATTTTTGAATGTTTAAATATCAACGTATAATATGTCTTTTTACGAATTTTTTAATTTTCCAGTACCAGAAGATAGGTAAAACTTACACCCAAAACGTTGTAACTCACAAAGTAGCATGTGAGGTTCGCAATGAATGCAATGTCCCGCAGGAAAAATGAAAAGGTGCTTCCAAGTACTTTCGAACTTTATTCAGTTCATTCTCAAGGATAACTACAAGAGAAAATAATATAATAAGGGAATATATAAGCTAGTAAAAGATAAATGACCGCCTCTAAGACAAGAAATCACCAATGAGGAAGTAGGAAAGGGACGGATAAATTTACATTAATATTTAGCTATAACAGGTAGCTAACGGATAAAGTGATAGTCTAAAGGGGGAGATTAGGAGAGACACGAGAAGTAAGCAGATACGTAGGGGAGAGGGGCAAGGAGAGAGGAAGAGAAATAAAATAATGTTAATACAAAATCAATGCAATAATTAAATTGACAAATCGGGTACCCATATAAATGAAAATTGAAAAAAAGTTAGGAACATAAGTCGAAACTAATTTCTTTAGAAATGAATTTTTTCATAACAGCATCAATTTTAAAAAGGCCAAGGGAATTGTTAAAGTTATCAAATTGGCTTATACATGAACATTCGACAAGGTTTCTTTTAATTGAGTCATTTGAGCGAAAAATAAATTTTGCTGAATTCCAATTAATTAAGTGGTTATTTTCGGAAGTATGCACAAAAACCGCACTAATATATATATATATATATATATATATATATATATATATATATAGAGAGAGAGAGAGAGAGAGAGAGAGAGAGAGAGAGAGAGAGAGAAAGAGATATATATATATATATATATATATATATATATATATATATATATATCAGGACAGTTCAGCTAAGGTATAACGGAGCTATTCAGTTTAAGGGATCAAGGAACAATTCAGTTTACTTGATCAGTTTAAGTTTAAGTTAGAGTTTCCGAATTTTATTTAGCCGAGACCCCTTAGGTAAAATTTAAGTATTAATAAAAACCACCAAAAGCAATTAAATTCAGATAATAATTTACTAACAATTGACAATAACACTTATCACATATCTAATGGGGAGGAGGAGATTGATACATGTTTACAAGAGAAGAAGTATTTGGTTCGAGATTGGTGAGAGTCAACCTTAAATACTTACTATTTCAAACCAAGCGAAAAGATGCCTAAGCTAAGTAGAATAGATACTTAAGTATTGAAGACATTTTCAATGAATGTTCTTATTAATAAATATTTGAGTAGCTTGAATGATTAATGTAGACTTTGAAAGAAAAAGTTGAGGAAATTCACAAGGTACAGTAAGTTCTAAATATTATTAAGAATAAGAAAATTGTTTCGTTTGCTTATTAAACACATAGTACGAGTACAAATATTTACTGTACAGACCCCTAAAATAATCTTACCGACCCTCTTGACTTCCTTTGAAACTAAAGACCCCCTAAAAAGTGCCTAAAGACCCCGGAGAGTCGTTAGCGAGTACTTTGGGAATCCCTGGTTTAGGAAATCACCGGAGATTTATGTTTAAAAGATCCCGGGACAGTTCAGTTTACCTTCAACTAAGCAGCGGTGGGATGCGGTTACTCCAGTAATGGTCAGTCACCTTAACACTGTAACGGCGCGCAACAACCAATACAAACGTGTGATCCAATGGACCACTCTAACAGCCCTAATAAAGAATATTACGATTAGCTATTGTAACCGTCATACATTTTTAATCCAAATCGAATACCAACGAAGGCATCTCCCGTTGATAGGTTGTAAGAAAAAATCTGTAAACGAAGTGGTGAAAATAAAGGAATTGAAAATGTGTCGAAAATACAGGGTGGAGACATAAAGTGTAGACAGCTTTTTATCAAGCATTTTGAATATTTTTGTATACCTTTAATTATTTTCTTGGGGGTTCTTTCAGGATTTATGGAATTTTGTGAATTAAAGTGTAGATTTCTAAAAAAACAATAACACCCGTTTACAAACATGATTGGAATATGTGAAACAATCGAGTATTAAAGCAGGAAGACAGCTGGCTATAATTTTAAAAAGTTGAACTCCCACGTGACCAGATCCGGTGCTTTTAAAGCTATCAAACGGCTTAAAGAGACAGGCAGTTGTCTTCTAAGACTGAGACCCCCCCCCCCCCGATAAGTGAGAGCCCCAACCGTTACCAAGAACACGATTAACAAAGTCCGGTGAAATCCAGGGAGTGCCAAACGACTTGTTTTGGAGGCCAAAGTAAACTGTGTGACCATGAAATAATTGCTGAAAGATGATCGGAAACCTATTTCATTCGAGATAGCTAAAGGACATCTGCTTTCCAATCTTTCAAAAAAAGATGAGTCAAAGGAACAAAGCTGCTCTTGCAACGGCTCCTTGGGGACTCGCAGCCACCTGTTCTGTGAACCGATGAGTTGTTCACTGTCCAGGCCACCCACAATACACAGAATGATCATATTTGGGCACATAATAAAAATGAGATTCCAGTTGAATAGCAGACACCTTTCAAGAGACAGAATTCAGCTTCAGTGATGGTGTGGGTGAGCGTAACTTCAATGAGACAAAAGAACCCCACCTCTCTTCTTTATCGAAAAGGTGGCAAAGATCAATCAACATATTTATTTGGACGTGTTAGGGGAGAAGATAATCTTCTTGGGTGAATTCCACCATAGAAAATGTCGGTGTAACCCTTCAACATGATAAAGCATCCTTGCACACAGCCCCCAAACTTCAAGACTGCTGCCTGGAAATTTTTTAGGGGTTTTGGGCCAAAGAAACTTTGACCTCCAAGTTTGCCAGTTTTGAACCCCATGGACTTTGGAGTGCTGTCGATGCTTGAACAGAAGGCTTGTCCCCAATCTAATCAAAGTATCGAAGTTCTGAATTGCAAATTAGAAAATTGCTGGGAGAAAACATCAGCTGAAACCCTACGCGTCACTAGCGCTCAGGTCATCGTGTAGCATACTTTTTTCATTCATTTTAGTCTAACCATTATATAATATTACATTGTGTTCTGAAAATAATTAAATAAATATCAGTTTACACTTTGTGTGTGCACCATGTATATGGTCGCAGATCTTCTTTCGGGCATCGAAGTGGGAAGGAGCACACGATTCTTAATATGTCACTCGTAGTACGCGCGCCCTTGCTTTACCACACACCGCCTTGCGGATTTAAGATTTACTTTTTCTGCCACGTTATATGATTTAACTGTCAGATCAACTACAATGTACGTAGTGAATGTTAAAATAACCCATTGAAACAGTTCCTTTATAGGGCTTAGCCTAAATGAGGAGCGTCCCCCAGGCGGAAACTAAAACAAAAGTAGTATTTTTCATTGAGATTCATGTTGATCCCCCGGGATCATAACATTTCCTCAAAACCCCCACAAAAATTATTGGATAAATATTCAAAGTACTAAAAAAAAGTGATGAATAGTAATAGAGCAATTCTTGTAAAAAACATTAATAAAAAAGAAATTTGTAGGATTTTACCCACCAATCTGCACTCATTTAAAATGCCTTTTATATCCCACTGGTGACCTACAGTTTATTGTAGGATGCTAACCACGAGTACTCTCAGGGTATGCCATCAATCGAAAAGTCGACTAGAATCGGGACTCCCGGAGACTGGCCTTTCCCGACATGTCTTGACCTCGTGTAATCGAAGCGATGTTTCCACTCGACGAGGCCGAAGCCGTAATAAAGGAACTGTGAACCCAGAATTTAACTTTCCTAGGTAGAGTATTTTGGGTGGTACAAATTGAAGTTGCGGGGGTGTGGGAGAGAGGAGTGAAGCAACTGTTAGGGAGGAGAGTCAACTTCCTAGAAAACATCAGAAGATTTAAATTGTGATGCATTTTTTGCTGGTTTTAGAAAGGAACCCTCCCCATGCTGTGTGGTTCTCTCTATTTTTCATAATTCTTCTAAATTTATTCAACCGAAATTTTGCCTTTGCAAACCTTCCCTTCATCGTCTTATGAATAATTTTTCATTACAATTCCTCTATCTGCTCCTTGCTAAGGTCTTAGAGTTCATCAATGATCAATTTCCTCCTGTGGTCTTTACTAATTTCTCCACTTCAGCACTTCCAACTCTAACCTCATGGACTCCCCTTTTTTATCAATAACTTTGGCTAAAAGCTTTTAAAATATATGTTTTCCACACAGTCAAGACAAAAACTATTCCAAGCAGAGTTCATTCTTTGTTCAAACTTCTCCTCCAAGGTACTCGCTACCATTCACACAAACTACAGACAGTTGAAGTGGCTCTCTCAAGTCTTTAAAAGTAAGATTAGTGTCAGATGTAACTTCAAGACACTTTTTTAATGTTTTGGGGAGAGACAATAACGAATTTAGGAAAGAAACTCTACTTTTTCAGCAATAAAGTTAACAGAAATCAAATGTGACGAAAACCAAGGTTTCACTTTATATATGACTATACTTAGTCAAGGAATAAATGGTAGCTATTCGAATGTGTGCCATCAAGTTCTCTTCGCTTCTCAGGCAACCCTTCTAACCACTAGGTCACACTTCACATCCACTTACAGGTTCCAGTTAGCTTATAACTTCTCGTAGACCGTTGAGGTTGGCGTGGCTATAATCGCGAGAGGGACTGCCGCACGGAGTGCGTATGGTGACTAAGACTGTTCTGTGATCACTACCGCCCAGACATTCACCCACGCTCATTCGAGAGACCATGTCATCCTCCCCGTCGCATGATCTATCACCACAGATAACTCCACGACAGTTAAAATCGCCCATAATCAGGCTTGGGCGATTTTCTACCACGTCGGCAAGTTTAGCGTACAGGTTTGAGTCCGCTTCCTCGGGCTGCCTTTGCGGCCTGTATACCATCACGAGTCTGTATGGGCAGCTGCCAAGATTTATGTTTACTCCTAGGATCTCGTAGACACTTCTAACATTGATATCAATACTTCGCCATCTTCTTGATTAGGTCTATCGCGGTGCAACATCGTGCAACCGGTAATCACATACTGACCCTAGAAATCTCGAGTGTCAATATGAAGCCAGGTTTCTACGTCTATTCGGGTGTCACAGGACAATACGACCACAAGGTCGTCCACCTTGTTTCGTATCGATCTGGGGTTGAGGAATAGTCATTTGAGAGAACGCGGGATATTCCTCACGTCCCCTACCCTTAGGCGTTTCCCTGCGATACAGTCGAGTTGTTGTACCTTGAAGCTGGCACAACACCTTGAGCGACACCTGAGTTAGAGAGACCTACTCTGTTGGGACCCAGATCTTCTTCGCCACTAGAAGGCTCCGTACTCCCCCCGGTTTGAAATAAAGCCTGTTCTCCAGAAGCGAGCGCATCGAAGTTTATCTCTCGAAGCTTCAACCCTTGTCTCATTCTCATGGAAGCCCGGTTTCTCCTCGGTGGCAGAGTTCTCTAACTACGCTCCACTCGAGGTGCATTTTGTTCACCAGTGACGGGGCCTCCACGCCCATCCTTCTTGATCCTAGCCCTGTTCTGTTCCTCAGGAGCTCTACCGGTAGTGCTCGTGCCACCATCATCAGTCGGAAGGCGTTCTGGTAGATGAGATGGCCTAGAGCCATCTTACCTCGGCTACTGAGGTGTACAGCATACTCTGTGCACAGGTCGTCATATCTAAAGAACCGATCAAACGGATCCAAAATTTGACACCTATCATTGCATATAGGTGCCCCAATCTCTCATTGATTCCCAGAAGTTTGCTAGTTACATGCACATTCGCAAACTGTCAGGGTACAATCCCTACTAACAATTTCCGGTCGGTCTTAGCGCGAAGACCATCTGCAGTAACCATTGCACTCATCAGGATGGCTTCAGTGTTACCGACCCCTCCTTCTCTGGGGAAGAGATCGTGTCCACTCACCACCGAGACGAGTACAGAGTTCCTTGAGAAAATCTTCACCTTCTCGATTTTTATCCAGAGTGCCTCGTTTCCCTGACTCGGAAGGCACTGGACCTCCCATCTGTATCCATAACCTTGTCCAAGGTGGCTCTCTAGACCTCGGGCTTGAAAGTCCCTGACCAAAACGCCTTGAACTTCCCCATTTAACCGCAGCGCAAATTGGTTCAGATGCGTTGCTTTCAACTTCGTGGCTCCGGAGCCCTATTTATTATACATCTCTGTGCCCCTCAAGGGTGTCGCCAATTCGGCCGTGGCTTCTGCAGCAAATTCCTTTTCTTGCCCCCTATATATCTCTGTATCTCTCCTACGGTCTCTCGCACTTCCACCCGTGGAATTCGTCGCCTCCGTCACGTAGTTAAGGCACCTAACCTCCTCCCAAAGTTGACTGACCCGGTTTTTCAGTTCGGTCAACTCTCGGAGGCAATTTCCCTCTAAATTGCCCACGTGATCCCTTGCAGCAGTCATCTCGCGATGATGTCGAAGCTCCACATCTCTGCCTTTTCGCTCCACTCCCAACTCAATCTGACAAAATATACAAATGCTATCTCTAATAATATCTTTAAATTTCCCTGCTCTGAAATTGATGCACCAACGAGTACCTGTGTACTTACGGCTTTGTACTTTCAATTTCTCTACTCCTGGCATATTGCCTCCATCCCTAGAATGTGTGTGTGTGTGAAACCTCTCACCTATGGGACATCACTTGTGTGATGTGTGAGAATGGCTGAGCGGAAATGTTCGTGTATGTTTGTGTGTAAGATTGCGATTTTTATGTGTGTGTACGCTTGAGTTATATGGCTGGATGATGGATGTATTAGAGTGATGTGTGTGTGTTTAAGGTTGAAATAAAAGAGAAGAGAGGAGCTGAGGGGAGTGAATGTTTGTGTGTTTATGTATTTTGTATGTATATATCTTACTTGTATAAGTGAGATTTGTATTTATCATACTTATTTGGTTGCGTGTTGGATGTGTTTTTGTGTGACGTGTAACGATGGGGTGAGCGGAAGTGTATGTGTGTCTGCTTGAGAAATGTGTATTAAAGCAATGTAAGTGTGTTTAAGGTAAAGAAAAGGAGAAGAGCCAAAAGGAATGTATGTTTGTGTGTGTATTTAATTTGTTTGTATTTCTCTTACTTGTATGACTGCATGAGATGGGTGTATTTGGTG
The DNA here is from genome assembly GCA_963969495.1 of Ceratothoa steindachneri. NCBI lineage: Eukaryota > Metazoa > Arthropoda > Malacostraca > Isopoda > Cymothoidae > Ceratothoa > Ceratothoa steindachneri. The sequence continues at coordinate 160,756,871 of OZ018320.1, forward strand.
ATGTGTTAGTACAATAAGAGTAGAGGGAGGAAGTAAGCTCATTTTTGAGCTGGAATGTCACGTAAACAAGATGTAGGGTCGTAAAACTGTCAAATTCAGAGAAGAGAAGCATTGAAAACTACACCACACTGTCTAAAGTGCTTGGAGTAAATTGAATTAAATTGGATAGAGAGAGTATGGGGAAATAGTAGAAATAAAACTAAAGCATTTTGTGGGCCAATAGAAATTGCAACACACAAAAACTGAATATAAACCAAATTTAAAGAAATCAATGATGTTCTAGACTGTTAAAACACTATGGACACAAGACGCAGTCACTAGTAAAACACTACGACACTGCAATGATTAGTTTAAAGCACTTGGCGGGTAAAAAAAATCAGCACACACACAAAAAAAAAATGAATATAAACCAAATTTAAGGACAACAATAGTGTTCTAGCCTATTAAAACACTATAAACACAAAAAGTCAGACACTAGTAAAACACTATAACAAAGAAAACAAGAGATATAAATTCAGGCATCTCTTTCTGAGCGGGGAGCGACGAGTCGATAAGTCCGATTGCTACGAGATATATATATATATATATATATATATATATATATATATATATATATATATATATATATATATATATATATATATATATATAGAGAGAGAGAGAGAGAGAGAGAGAGAGTTACAAGGAGTTACAAGGAATCTCAGACCTCAAAAGGTTTTACAACCTATACCGGAGATGCATACTAGTGTGTGCAGCACCTTGTCCAATCGACTTTTGAACTGCTTAACTGAGTAACTGTTTTCCACATCCGTTGTCAGCCTGTTCCAAGTGTTGCGGATTTCATAGGTGAAAAAGCCACCAGACTTGTCACAAGAGTAACGAGGTGGATTGAGCTTCCACCCATGGTTGCAAGTGGCATTCACGTTCGAGCTAAAGAGATGCCTATAGTAAGTTCGTGAGGCACGAGCGCTTTCTTTGGAAGCCGTGCTGGGTGTCCCTCAACAGGACGTGGGACTCTAAATGATCCGTTATTCTATCCACAAAGATGCGTTCCATTACTTTACTCACTATTGACGTGAGACTTATCGGTTGGTAGTTTCCAGCGCTGCCACAGTCCCCCTTTTTGTGGACTTGGGTGACGTTGTATCTGGCCAAGTGCCGTCCGAAGTACTTCGAAGTCTGCACGTCTGGGATCCAACTTAAGTTCTCCTTCTTTAGTATCTTTTATACATGGGACACGTACACGAAACCTTACCATGTTGTGGTCACTTCCACCTAGCCACTAATCCACTGACTGACAAGTCAGAGACGAGGTCATCTTCGGTGGTAAATACTAGATCCAGAAAGTTGCCCCCTCGTGTAGGCTCGCAGACCCACTGAGTCAAAAAGTTGCTGTCAGCAAAGTCCACAAGCCGAGAAGCCTCTCGTCGCCCGTTCGGTCACTCCAGTCGACTCGGCAGTTGAAGTCACGCATCAGCAGCGACGGGGGACCGTCTAAGAGATCGGACATTTATTGGCACAGCTCCATATCCACCTCCACTATCCGATGGGGAGTCTAGTAGGCTACTACGACCCTGTATATTGTATCGTCGACCTTGATGTCGACTCCTAACACCTCATGCCCCGGAACAGGTCCGTACTAAACGGGAAAAAGATAGTCACGTACATACACAAAAACTCCGTCACCTTCCCAGTTAGCGCTATTCTTATAGAAGATTCTCGGATGGCATCAGTGCTCTAAGCTCGCATAACTTGTTCCTTATCTCGCGGGCATTTGAGAGAAGCACTCTTAGAGGGCTTCCACTAGACATACTGCTCCCTGCACTTGTCCGTTTCCAGACGATTTTTCGGGCGTTCTCTCCTCTGAAGCTGGATTCGGAGGCTGGTCATCACCCATCTCCGCCCCCTCCCTCTTATCGACGGAAGGATTGTCTTCTGGGTATTTGACCTCGGCTGCCGAGGGCGCTACTTTGGGAGAATCTCTCACCTGGGTTCCGGTCGGCCGTCTCCCTCGATTGAATCTCTCCACCCAGTACAAACCGCGGCAGATAAACTCACGCAGCACAACTCTTCCATGGACAAACATGTGGGTACCGTCATTAGGGAACAGTCCGGACCGGCCGTAGAACTCATCGAACGGGTTGACGAAACCTACGCCCATCTCTGACAGGATCTCGCCGAGTCTCCAGTTGATGCTTATAGCCTTTTGGTTGGCCACGGCACATCCGGGGCGTCTCGTAATGATCCCAACGGCGACTCCTCTGGTTGACTTCTCCTTTACTGAGGTTGTTAAAGACTTCACGTCCTCAATGATGCACTCAATGAAACCTGCAGAACCTCCCCGTAGGAACAATTCATTTCCGCTGGCTAGCGCTACTACCGGTGTATCATGCTGTCTCGTAGCTAGTTAATTTCCTGCCTAACATGTCGGGCAGCTTCCCTGGGAGGCTACGTTCGCGCCACATTTCCTTGGGCACCTCGTTTAGCCTACTCGTCAGGTCCCTCACTGGAGTCCCTAACAATGATTGCTACCTCCCGGCCCGATTCAAGAGCTGAAAATCTATTGGAAGTTGAAACCGGACCCGTACTCGAAAGCTCTCTGACAAGGGTGAAGCCATCTTAGCTTACCCCTTGGGCACCAGCGACGCGGGAACACTCGATACTCGGGGGAGGTGTATTATTAGCCTTGTTTTTCTTCTTTCTCCTTTTAACTTCTCGACTTGGCTGGCGTAGCACTGCCGATGCCCGATGCAGTGTTCGCTTCTTGAATGAGAGGCTCGTCGGCGGAACCACCTACATCGGTGGGATGTTCATCCAGGACTCGAGCTGGCTGGGTCTCTAATCTTGAAGCCAAGTCTGCGATCCTATCCTCGAGACGGCGAATCTGAAGCGCGTGTTCTAATCACATGCTCTGTAATTTCCTCTCCAGTTTCCTAGATTTCTCTTCGGATGTTCTATAGAGATCTTTGAGCTCCTTGCAATAAGCCACCGTTTCTTTAGCTCCACCTTTCAGGATGCAATCGGTGCAGATACTTCACGGGTGGCATTTCGAATATCAACCCCCCGGGGAGTCCACGCACCACTTGTCCGTTTGGAATATCGCACAAGTGTACTTTAAAGCAGTTGGTCCTTTCTGTCCAGATATGGTGAACACTTTATAGCACTAATAACTTTGCGACCAATCAATAAGTAAAAAAAGTGGGGTTGGTGACTTGGCCCCACGCGAGTGGCTCCCACTACCGATTGGAGACGTTTCGGATCTTTCCGAAGGAACTCTCCTTTTTCTGCTGTTCGTCCGAACGAGTCGTTCAAGCCCGGCGTGCTATGGCTCTCAAGCAAGCAGCACTGACGGCCTCCCAAGGGGGCCATCGATTCCGCACCATATGAACAGCAGACCATGCCCCGTACTAAACTCCTACTAGTTCCCTTCATGGCGTCCAGGATCTCGGTGTAGCGTTCAATGGATATCCCGCCACACCAAAAGACTCGACCCAAGGCTTTTTGTTGGCCTGGCAACCAACTGGGGACAAGGCCCATCACCTTAGACCGTTGCTACTAGAGGCACCCTTCAATGGTAACTTGGAATGGTCAGTAATTACACGCAGGGACGGGGGGATAACGGGGCACATACCCTCATCCCTTCATCGCGCCCCAGCGCCTAGGACCCCTCTAGTCCCAGTCTCTCGCAACCAGTGAGCGTCGATTGGCGTTGTTTTTAGAGGTTCCAAAGCCTTCCTTCTGACGCATTAGGTAGCCTTCAGGTCCTTAAATAATAGATAGAAGGCTAAAGGGTGTGCTAAAAGGATAGTCGGAGTTTCTTTTTTTTTTGTCTTTGGCTTTTTTTAGGTATTTTTTTAAAGCTGGGTCACAAAGAGAGAGGGGCAATCAGAGCACAGTATAGACGAGGAGAAGACGAACTAACTTTGTCTGGAACCTCATTCTCGACCAATTGGACAAGGGTAACCTTACCAGGGGTGCCACTGAAGGTGCCCCCGACGACATACCTCGGAAATTCTATGGTACACACAAGCTCTCTCTCTACTAAAAGGAGACACCCAAGAGAGAGATAGAAGAAAGAGAGAGAGAGAGGGAGGGAGAGAGAGAAAGAGAGAGAGAGAGGGAGGGAGAGAGAGAGAGAGAGAGAGAGAAGGATAGAGAGAGAGAAAGCGTTTTGCGCATGTCCGTATGTTGGTTGAATACTAATTAATTGCCAGTCAGGCATACAGAAAACAACACAGGTAAGACATCATTTAGTCACTGCTTGGGGAGGGCTAAAGGAAATTGCTGGGGGCCTTCAATGGTTTTGCGTGCTGGTAATTTGGTGAGCAGTGGTTGGGAGGGAAAGGAAGGGGCACCCTTGGGCGGACGTTGTCTGTGTACAGTTCAGCCCAATTGGGTGCAGGCATATCCCATTATTTTTCTCTAAATTGCCTAAAATCGGCCACAATTAGAATTTTTCTAGTCAAATTGGAGTATTAATGTTGATGATTTTTAAATAATTGTTCTTTAATTGCTTTTTTAAATTTTGTACAAATGCCTGTAACAATTTTTATTTCTTTTGCAGGATCCCTGGTGGCCACTGGTCGCAACTCTCTCATAGGTAAGGAGTAGTAATTAAGTACAATAGGGTCTAGGCGGTGCCTTCCTGCGGTTAACGAAGCCTCGTTTTACAGAAATTCCAAAAGTTCACCCTCGATTTTTCCCTTTAAATAATCTTAGTTCTTTAGGACTTCCCTTTATAACAACGATTCCCTTTATGAACGCACAGGTTTGTGTTTTGCTCAACGTCTGTGGGCGTTTGTAGACGTATGTGTGTTTAGTACTTCATCACGGCCATTTGATGAGTGTACGAGCAAAAGGATCTCAAAACATGATGTTTTATTGCCAAGGAAAGAGATACAAAACATCAGATCTTGAACGCTTCAAAAGCCTTCATAATGACTTCGGAAATGGTTTATGAGGCCTATAATTGCCCGAATTTATCCAAACAGTTATTAATGGAATGGTTTTAAAAGTCTTTAATAAAGTGTAATTAGAAAACGAAGAAACCGATGATAACCCAATGCTAGTTTGTTTTTTTTTGCTTGTAGAGTACGAGTCTCTCGTTTATGTTCACATTTAGATTTTTATAGGTTAGGTTTATGTCGTAAGTTAACCACTAACTGTTATATTACTCGCTTATTGCCACCTGGGCACTGGGGAGAGTAGAAACATGAGTGGGTGACACATTTTCAAGTTTGGTGGATGGAACACAGCCGTAATCCCAATCTCTCTCCCCCCCCCCCAAGAAAAATTCAAGTCAAATTCAAGCCTACTACAACCTATCTGTTATTTTCCATTTAATTGAGTCGGATAAATTGGTAATCTTTGGTAGCTACATTTTAACCTTGTCAATACCATATGTTTAACAACTTGTAACAACATGAAAATATGTGAACTCTTAAAAGAAAATCATGAGGCAGAGTTTCCGCATAGACCAGTTTCGAATTTCTCGATCCGCCCCTGCGCATTTAGGCTTAGTATTAATTACGGAATTCATTAAGAGAACAAGGTCTGCTGACCAAAAGGTCGCCTGCCCTCACTTATTCTGATTTATGACCACACCTAACATAATATAGCCAAGCGTATCATATTATAACCTAGCCTAGAATATCCTAGACTAGTATAGCATATCATACCCTATACTAGAATAACCTTGCATATCTTAGCCTATTATAGCCTTGGTTAGCTAGCCTATCGAAGCCTAGCATAGCAGAGCATAGCCCTCCCTAGCCTATCATACTTTAACCTACCCTAGCATAGCATAGCCCTATCTAGCCTAGTATAGCCTAGCATAGTATAACCTAGCCTAGCATTAACTATCCTCGACAAGTATAGCCTATACTATCCTATTATAACCTAGTCGAGCATAGCTTAGTATTGTCTAGCCTAACATACTCTATTATATCCTAGCATAGCATTTTATAGCCTAAATTAGCGTAGTATATCTTACCCTTGTACATTATATCTTAGCATAGCTTACCATAGCATAGCCTAGCCTATGCAATGATAATGTAAAGAATAGAGAAAAGGAAGGCCATACATAATTGCCGTATTGACATCAGCTACTATAACGATCTTTGCCATGCTCTGACTTTTTCAGTGTCTCAATTCTTTTTGCTCATTCTTTTGTTTCTTTTGTTATTTTATATTATTGTTTTCCCCCACTAATTACCATGCATCCTACGCAAATGCCAGTTTCCCTTTTCTTTATAATAATCTAGGGCTCTGACGATGAGAGTTTGTAAAACGCGGCTTTCTCATGGTTATCGCGAATGCTTCTTCTTTTACAGGAGTTCCTATAATAGATATTATCTACAAATATATTACTCCATCACAGTGCGATAACATTTCGAGGATAAATCAAATTTAAGCTATTTCTGACAGTTATAAATCAAGATGTCTTAAGTTATGTCACGAATCAATGGTTAGATATTGCCTGCACATTATTTCATACAATGGTGCTTGCTTTGAATTAATGCATATGGGTATAATAAAAGATTTTCTTTCTTTGAAGGCTAGAAACATGTTTTACGTGTGTAAATGAGCCCTCATTGATTAATAAATCGTTCTTCATAACACCAATGTTATCTTAATAGAGAAGTATGCCTTCGATTATCTCGTTATATTATTTAAAAATAAATATATTTTGTACTTATATTTCTCCGTTAACTGATTTCATCATTTTTATCACCCTCAAAACTGTCGGATTCTCTAACAGTTCAACATCAGCAGTTTAAGAGGGAACTAATGCCAATGTCTTTCCGTCTGTCTTTCTCTCCATTTCGTTTGGTCACGATCTATGGGCATGTAACCAATGCACCTCCATGGAACTACGATTACACCCACATCCTACATCAAATCAAAAATGCTTTGCACATGCGGCATGAACAGCAACTCTGATTTACATTTATCAAGCCACCATTCCCTAAATGTGTTGTTTTCTACTTCTGAGTGTGCTCTTGTCTGCTCTTTTGTAGAAACCTGCCCTAAAAGTTTCAAATTACACACTCCAGTCACAGTACTTGCAGTTAATGAAATTTGCTACAGCCGTCCTTTCTGTAGGAGAAATACGGGAAATAGAGACTTACTTTCCTCACAAACTAAGCCAGGGAGTTGTTTGATCTAAGAACACCATGCTCTCGCACGCCAAAACTAATGTAGGGGTTCTCTAAAAACATAGTAACAACCCCTAGGACATTTGCGCCCTTCTCTACGAGGAGTATATCTGTTTCCCTAATGGGAAATAATTAGCAAGACTCTTAAAAAAAGAGAGTCAAAATAGCGACCGAAAAAATGATATGTGCACAAGAACTACCAACAGCTAGAATAAAAAGAAGGGCGATCCCAACATTAACAAAACACTCTCGAGATCAACTTTTATCGCACGAAACATCATGATATTTAGATTGGCCAACTTTACAAAGATAAGAAATTTTTTAATATAAAAATCCAATTCAATTATTCATATAATAAAAATAATTGAATTGAATATTCTTGTCATTTACCCAATAAATGTATTCTTATTAGTTTTGCCCAACACAATGATCGTGTTTCAGATATATCATTAATAGTCACTCTCTTGGATATTCTTTTGAATGAAGATAACGAAATACAAGGCATCTTTGCAAAAGCATGTTCACGTTTACTTGCACATACCTGGTTAATCTTTCAGACTTGGAATAAGGTATTTAACAAACTCATATGTTTTACTCAGTTCTAGTTGACTTAAGCCTACTACATCCATGACAACGTCAGATACTGACAGTTTCGCAAAAATTTTTAATATATATTCTAAAATCTAATAAAGAAATATGAGTAAAACGCAAAATTACACAAAAATAACATTTCTGTACTAAATTTTCTCAAATTCAATTTTAGTATTTATAGCTCACTCATGGCTTAATTATATTTAAAAGAAACATTAAATTTTCCATTGATATTTCTTTTTCAAATGTATAGCAGTAACTGTTACAGAGATATTTGAATTTATAAATTAATACCATTGTGTAATCAATATATATATATATATATATATATATATATATATATATATATATATATATATATATATATATATATATATATATATATATATTAGTGATGGAGTCGTTCCTTGGGAACTTTATTCGTAGCAGGAATATGAAGACATATGCGATGGTTACGAACATTTCATTTTCCGGACGTTTCGGTCATTAACGATGACCATCATCAGCGAATTCTTAAGCGGAATACAAGAAATTCACTATTAACCACGGCAAGAAAGAATTATAAGGGGAGGGTGAACAATCCAAAATAAGTTAGATCAGGGGGTATGTAATCAAAGCGGATATTAATAGATGGACCGAAGCAAGTAATTCAATAAAGTTAAATTTGAAGTGATTGAACATTAAATGAATACGAGTAGACTAAGGCACGAAAGGTGTTAAATATTAAATAATCAATAATGGAGGAGCCAAAGAGGACGACTAAAACATTACAATAAGGAAAAATCAATCATGAACCAGATCGTTTGGATATAAATGGGACAAACTAAAATAAAAATAAAAATTTATCTGCACGAGTACTAACCTTATTTTGGTGTAGCTGGGAGTATCAACTGATATTACGGACAGAATTAGGCAGAAATAAAACTATTAAGGGGGATGTGGTTGGTTGTACATTTGTCTATATAGTGAATAATTTAAGGGATGATGAATAATCATTGAGTTCCGGGTTAATTTGTTTGATGTAAAGAGATTCAAGAATTTTTAAATCCAGAGAAGAGGAGGCAGAAGAGAGTAGACTAAAGGAATCAGGGTCAAGCGGGTGGTTATGTTTTAGTGAATGTTCTCGTATAGAGGAGTGTTCGGGTTTGGAGATGAGAATGTTGGTTCTGTATGATACTCCGATATGCTTAGCGATCCTACATCTTAATTGTAGACTTGTTTGGCCTACATAGCGACTTTGGCAGGTCTCAGCGCAGTTTGAAGCGCAGTTTCTGCGCTTCAAACTATATCGATCTGCTCTAATGCAAGGTGAGCTCTATAAATCTTGGACATCGAAATTACTTTTGCAAGAGATTCGCCACAAGCGACGTCTCGTGTCTAAATTCTCTTCAGATATTACTCGTTTCTCCTCGTCTCTTAAGTCTTCAGTTTCTCTGTTGGATTACACTATTTTATATAGCTTTATACGTAGATAAGTTGATAAATATAATTCTGCTACCATTTGTCGCCAAAATCATAAACTATCGAACTTGAGTATAAATTTCAATTTAAACCGTTCTAGGGATGATGTCACCTCTAATTATTCCAACAAAGTTTTGACCCCTCAGGAAAAACGCATCTTGTCTCTGGAACTTGATTTTAGACTCCCGGTCTTTAAATTAGATTTCTATCGGTTTTTTTGTATTTCGAAAAACTGTGCCACCAACTTAATCCCCTCCCTATGTCAAAACCAGGATCCAATTTCATAGATGATATTAAGTATTTGGCCAATAGATTCCATTATAAATATAACAGCCTTAAAGTTTTCTGCCCTGTATTCAGTTTCAATAATTTTAATATCCTGTCCAACCTCCGTAAAGATCGTTCTATCGAGATATCCAAACTGGATAAAGGAAAAGGTGTGGTCATTTTGAATCGGGCTGATTATATTTCTAAAATGCAAACGATTCTTTCGGACTCTTGTAAATTTCTTAAACTGGATAAAGGTCCATTTAAACACATTTTGCAAATTGAAGACAAAATATACAACATTTTACGTTCTCTAAAAAAAAGAAAAATATTCTGTGTGATTTTTACAACCAACTGTTTGCTTCGGGTACATCGCCAGGTATTATCTATGGTTTACCAAAAACTCACAAGGTAAGATTACCTCTCCGTCCAATATTATCTGTTATTAACACCCCTAGCTTTAACATAGCCAAGTTTCTAGTGCCCATAATTGAACCTCTCACTCGCAACGAATTCACTTTGAAAGATTCATTCGAATTTGTCAGCTATATTTCTCAATTAGATTTGAACCACTTGTTTATGACTTCAATCGATGTAGTCTTTATTTACAAATGTACCTGTCATGGAAACTTGCAAAATCATAACCGATACCCTTTTTCAATCAAATGATAGCATTTTAGGTCTAACCAAGTCTCTTTTTTCTACCTTATTAAAATTGTCCGTTGAAAATACAGTGTTTTTTTATGAGATTTTGTACATTCAACACGATGGAATGGCTATGGGCTCTCCATTGGGTCCCAGCTTCGCTAATGCTTTTTTATCCTACAACGAAAAAAACTGGTTAAGGGACTGTCCCGTTGAATATAAACAGTTAGTGTTTTAGAAGATTTATCGATGACTGCTTCCTTATTTTTAACCACAGAGACCATGGCCCACTATTTTTAAATTATTTAAATCAACAACACCCTAATATTAAGTTTTCCATGGAGACAGAATTATACAATAAAATCTCTTTTCTGGATGTCACCGTTTCAAAAATTGGTTCGAAATTTAACACATCAGTTTACAGGAAACCCACTACCACCAAACTTGGCACCCACTTCTTTAGTTGTACTCCTACTAATTTCAAACATTCCGCCATCATAAACAGTATACACAGAGCTTACAAAATCAGTTCAAATTGGTTTCACTTTCATTTCGAAATAGAATATTTTAGGAGCTTTTTTCATTTTATTTTTTTCCCAGACCACCTTTTTGACAGACTTACTTCCAATTTCTTATCTAAAAAGTTCTCTCGCAAAACCCCTCTAATAGCTGTCCCTAAACAGAAAATATTCTCAAAACTGCCTTATCTTCCACTCGATAACACCAAATTCAACAACTTTACTCTCGACTCTTAATAGATACTTTCCCCAATGCAAGTTTCTCCTAATTAATTCTAATCCTCTTGGTGTCTATACTTTCCTTCGACACAAAGAATCACTCCCATTATGCCTGCGTTCCTCCATAATTTATGAATTCACTTGTCCGACCTGCCAAAGTCGCTATGTAGGCCAAACAAGTCTACAATTAAGATGTAGGATCGCTAAGCATATCGGAGTATAATATAGAACCAACATTCCCATCTCCAAACCCGAACACTCCTCTATACGAGAACATTCACTAAAACATAACCACCCGCTTGGCCTTGATTCCTTTAGTATACTCTCTTCTGCCTCCTCTTCTCTGGATTTAAAAATTCTTGAATCACTTTAGATCAAACAGATAAACCCGGAACTCAATGATTATTCATCATCCCTTAAATTATTCACTATATAGACAAATGTACAACCAACCACATCCCCCTTAATAGTTTTATTTCTGCCTAATTCTGTCCGTAATATCAGTTGATACTTCCAGCTACACCAAAATAAGGTTACTACTCGTGCAAATAAATTTTTATTTTTATTTTAGTTTGTCCCATTTACATACAAATGATTTAGTTTATGATTGACTTTTCTTTAATTTAATGTTTTAGTCGTCCTCTTTGGCCCCTCCATTATTGATTATTTAATATTTAACCTTTCGTGCCTTAGTCTACTCGTATTCATTTAATGTTCAATCACTTCAAATTTAACTTCAAGCATCAATACAACCCAGACGGAGGATACACGAAGAAGCACACTGAAAAGTGCATCCAAACAGCTGACGAGTCATCACCACTTCCACGAGAGTTAATCGCCCAAGAATGTTACCATTTGGTAACTATTAACCTTGAGAGTAGAGCAAGAAGGTTGCCTCGTTTGTCTCATGAGGGCAGCTACGGTCTGATTGGAGATTCCTCCTGTTTCCGTAGCTCTCAAAAGAGACAGAAGCAAGCGTAAACGGGTTGATTGGAGATACCTCCTGTTCCTGTCCTGCTTGTAAAGAGGGCATTTGTCTCTTCTACCCTTTGCACGCGTGGCGCTGATGGGCGAACAAGAGTGACGCCACGATGCAAGGGGCGGCGTCCATAGCCACCACGCCGAAGTCTGCCAAGCGGACGCGGAATGGGTTAAGTCCACCCTCACCGAACGAGACTTCCACGCCGAAGAGGACCGCCCGAACACTGGAGCCGGAGTTCTCACAGGCAGAGGAGGCCCCCAGCGATGAAAGCGGTCGCCTCGTCATCGACGAGAGCCCCCAGACCGAGGAGGCCCAGCAGGAGAATGAGGCAGGCTGGGTAACAGTGTCTCATTCCCGACGAGGACCTCGGCACAAGTTTAAACTGGTGCACCAGAGCAACACTAGCAGTGCCTACTAGGCTGTGACTGAGCTGGAGAGAGCACACCCTGGCCTGCGGATAGTCATTCGCCCTACTCTCAACGGCGAATACGTCCTCACCCCGAAAGACGATGGGTCGGAGGCCATGCTGCGCCGCCTTGCCGAGGAGGGGGATCGAGTGATCCTTCTCGACCCCAGAGTGAAGAGGCACAAGTTGGTGCTTCAACGATATCCCACCACTCTGCCACTCCAGGCCGTCGAGGCTCACCCCCACGTGCACTCGGCAACACGGCTCCTCGCACACAGAGACAAGGTCCCAACTAGGCAGATCCTTGTAGTGTACGAGGGGCCGCCACCACCCAAGCTGGACCTGGGGAGCTGGGGCCGCTACGCCCTGCGCCCCTACCAAGGTGAGCCTGTGAGATGCTACAAGTGCCAGCGCTTCGGGCATCTCCAGGCCATGTGCCAAAACTCCGTCAGGTGCGGCGTGTGTAGCCAAGCGCACCCGACGGAGGAGTGTATCGGTCGCCTCAAGGCCAGCCAGTCCACCACGGCACGGTGCCCCAACTGCACCAAGGGGCACCACGCTTGGAACACGAAGTGCCCCAAGCGACAGAGAAGGATGCCACGGGGTCACCGGCGGCAGCAGCAGCAGATGGAACCACGTGCCCCCCCAATCGGGTCGGCGTGGGTTAGCCATCAACCCGCGACTCTCGGCCTGCCCGGCACACGTTTGGGGGGCACACCGGAGGGGGAGCGGCAAAGGCAGGGGGAACCACGTGGGACTTCCCAGCAATAAGGCAACCGACGCCTTGTTCCAGCGCCACCACCAAAAAGGCTGGCGTGGGCTTCCCACCCACACTTACCCCTCAACAGCCTGGCACAAGTCAGGTCGAGACAGGGGAAGAGGACAGGCAGGGAGCGAGAGAGGGTGCCAGTAGCTGCACAGCCAGCAACTCCGCTCACACCTCCACCCAGCAACCCACCCCCTCTGTCCCCAAGCCACAGAGGAGGAAGGGACACAGGCATCGGGCCCACCGCGCCCACCCAGACGAGGAGCAGTCCATGGTGCTACCCAATGCCCAACCAGCGACAGGGTCTCAACGTGGACCCCCAGGTTATTGCGAGGGACTCAATGAGGAGGGCAGAGCCATCGTGGACGTCATTCTCGCGTGTGTCGTACAGCTGGTGAAGAAGCTGCTCGACCGCCGGCAGGGCACCGCAGCCCCCACCGAGCAGGACCTCGACGCACTCCTCCGCGAAGAGGTGTTAACCGCCGTCACAGAGGGTGCCCTCCAGCCCCCCCATCATCTACCACGCCGAGAGGTCCCACTCAACACCCTCTGCACCCACCGCACGCCCACAACCAAGATGGAAGCGCAGATTGACAGCCCAGCCCACGCACCGGCGCCCAAGCTGAGGGTGCTGCAGTGGAATGTGCAAGGGGCTCCGCCCCAAGAAACATGAGCTGCTGAGAGCCGTCTTTCAAGAAGACCTGAACCTGGTTCTCCTACAGGAGACTCTCACGCCCGCCAGTTTTGAATGGCGAGTCGCAGGCTACACTCTTCACTCGCTTCCGGCTGGTGACGGAAATGGGCGTGGCTGTGCAGCCCTCATACGAAACACCATCCCGCACAAGAGGATCGCCGTACCCGTGTACTGTGGTGACGGCGTGGAGGTCCTGGCACTGGAGCTACAGCTGGGGCCGCTCACTCTCACTGTATACAATATATACAGGAGCCAGTGGTACCCGCTGGATGTTGGGGAGCTGCTCTCCCTCGCATCCCACTCCAGCCTCCTTGTAGCGGGCGACTTCAACGCCCACCACCCCGTGCTGCAGTCTGTGTCACCCACTAACGTGACCGGGCGCCACCTGGCCGACCTGCTCGAAGAAGTTCCTGCCGTTCGACTACTGAACACAGGGGAGGCCACGCACGTCCATGGGGGGCGGCTCGACCTCACGCTGGTGTCGGGCGACCTACAGCCCGGTGCCACCTGGCAGGTCCACCCTACCCTCACCAGCGACCATTACGGGACCCTCACCACCCTCACTGTGGCCCCACCAGCTCCTCCTCTCCCGCCGCCCCAGTGGAACGTCAGGAGGGCGGATTGGGCAAAGTTCCAAGCCTCCCTGGCCGAGTGGTGGTCCACGCATGTGCCTCCGGCGGACCTGCACCTGCAGGAGAGGGACCTTACGGCGTCCATAGAGAGTGCAGCTTACGCGGCCATGCCCAGGACAGCCTCAAATCGCCGCCGGCGCCCGGACTGGTGGTTTTATAACGAGGAAGTCCGGGAGCACAATCACCGCGTCAACGTCCACAGGAGGTTGTACGAGAAGCGCCCAACGGCTATCAACCTGCAGCTTCTGCAGGACGTGGTAGCCCGCGCGCGACAGGTGTCCCTGAGCTCCAGGGAGGCAAAGTGGCTGGAGTGGTGCGCCTCTTTCAGCCAACACACCTCCCTCGGCCAGCTGTGGGGGAGCTTCAGGAAGGCCTCAGGCGCCGCCCCGACCCGCCCAGCTGCCCACCCACGCCCACAGCAAGAGGCAGATCGGCTGGCGAACTGCTTTACAGCGAGGGGTTCTAGCGAGCAGCTTCCTCCCCACACCAGCTACCTCCAGCAGCAGCTTCGCCCACAGCCGACGAAGAGGTCAGGGAGGCGCGGGGCCAGCCGCACGCGACGGACCAGCCTTTCACGCTTGAGGAGCTGGCCAGGGCGAAACGTCGACTTGACACAGCGGCGGGAGCCGACGGAGTGCGGTACTCTATGCTGGCGCACGCTGGGCCCGCCGGGGACGCCGCGCTGTTAGCCCTTCTGAACGCGTCGTGGTTAGGCGGGCCGTCTGCCGCCCTCCTGGAAGGACGCCGACATCCAGCCCATCCCCAAGCCGAAGGATCACACCACCTTCAGGCCAATCTCCCTCCTGAGCTGCACCGGAAAAACGGCGGAGAAGATGGTGCTGACTCGCCTACAGTGGAGCGTGGGAAGCCTTCATCACCACGTGTTCGGCTACACCAGGGGGGTGAGCACGGCGGACTGCCTCATCACCCTCCTGGCTCACGCCAACAACCAGCCCACCATCGTAGTCTTCCTTGACCTCGAGAAGGCTTTCGAGCTGGCTAGCCCCCGCGCCATACTGGCCGCCCTTGTGAGGAAGGGCATCCGAGGGAGACTGCTGGGCTGGCTCCAGGACTACCTTCACCAGCGCTGAGCCCGCGTGAAGTTCCAGGGTCACAAGTCTTCCTACCTTACCTTCGAGAACGGGACACCCCAGGGCGGCATCCTCAGCCCGTTCCTTTTCAACGTGCTGATGGAACAGCTGGTCGCCCTCCCCTATCGTCAAGGAACCATCCTCCTTAGCTACGCCGACGACCTGGCGCTCGTCGTCACCGGGCGCGGCGACAAGCTTGCGCGGGCCCAAGAAGCGCTGCACCTCATCACTGCCAAGTGCGAAGAGCTGGGGCTCAAAATCTTGGCAGAGAAGTCCCGGGCCATGGCCATCAAGACTTGCACACCTGCTGGCCAGCAGCTTCGCTCCAAGGAGTCGGCCTGGCCTGGACCAACTCCTACCAGTACCTCGGAGTTTGGGTGGACAGACGGCTGTCCTTCACGCAGCATGTCACGCACCTGAGGGAGCGGACGCAGGCCCGGCTGAATGTGATGAGGGCCATGACGCAGCCGAGCGCTGGTGCAACCTTCCCCGTCCTCCGCCTCTACTACCTCCAGGCAGTGCGCTCCCTAGTGGACTACAGTGCACCGGTCCTTGTAGCGCTGCCCCGGCAGCAGCAACAGCGCCTGGAGGTGATACAAAACACCGCCATGAGGACCATGTTAGGGGCACCCAGGTGGTGCACTGCCTGTGTCATGCAGAGTGAGGCCAACCTGGTGCCCCTCACCGCCAGGGTGGATTGCATTGTGGCCTGTCGGGTGGCCAGAGTGCTCCAGCGCGACGTTGAAGGTGTTGCGCAGAGGAGACTCCGAATGGCCGTGGCGCAGGGCATCGAGTGCCTGCGTAACAACAGGTGGCTCGTAAACGTCAGCCTAGCAATCAACTCCCTCAACCGGGCAGGGAACTGGCTGTGGCGCGACCCCGACACCCCCCACCCCGCCTACGTTCCACCACCACCATGGGACCCCCCCGCCGCACACTTCACCGCCACACAGTTGCCCGACAGCAAAGCGAACTGCCTCACCGAGGAGCTGCGCCAGCACGCCCTCATGGCCATGCCTGAGGTCACGGAGCCAGGCAGCGCAGTGTACTTCACCGACGGCTCCGTCGACCCCGACAGCGGGAGGTCCGGCGCCGCCTTCGTCACGAGCGGCTTGACGCAAGCGTGGAGGACATCAGACCACTGCTCCACCCTCCAGACGGAGCTGGTAGCAATCCTGCACGCCCTCCAGCACGCTTTGCTCCGCCGGGAGGCCACTGTGGTGATACACACTGACTCTCGGTCGGGACTACAGGCGCTGCAGCACGCCCACGCCCACGCCTACACCCGGGACAACATCCACCTCCCCACCACAATCCTGTGCACCCTGCAGGACCTGGCAGCTCAGGGCAGGCGTGTCCGGCTCCACTGGATTCCCAGCCACGTTGGCGTGCGTGGCAACGATGCTGCCGACGAGGCTGCCAAGCGAGCCGCCCACGGCCCCATCATCACCTGGACCGTGCGCCCCAGCCTGCAGCAGCTCAAGGTGCAGGTTAAACGCAGGGCCGCCCACAACGCCCACCAGCAGCACCGAGAATGGGAAGCATTCAAGAGGCAAGCGGCGTGGTATGCTGCAGCCACAGCCTATCGCCCACTGAACCCATCCTTCCAGCAGCCCAGAGCGAACGGCGTGCTGCTACAGCGTGTGAGGCTGGGCTACTCCACGCGGGAAGAGCTGCACGCCGACTTTGTGGCAGGGAGGTGCGAACACTGCGGCGGCCGCTCCCGGCGCCCACTGGTGCACTACCTCCTCTCCTGCCCAGCCACCGCCCGCCTCAGGCCAGAGCGAGCGCCAGCCCCTGCCCCTGTAAGAGGCGCCCTTCTGAGGGCGCGAGAGGCAAGAGCCGCCCAGGTGGTCCGCCACACCCCAACAAACGAGCTGCTGGAGGTGCTGAGAACAGCACCCCCTCCGCGCTGATCGCCGCTCACGCCCAGCCGGGCGACAGGTGATGAAGACCGACGCCACCCACTTGCAGCAGACAAGAAACGCGTGGTGCCCTCCACCACGTCTTACTGCACGCCAACACTGACGGGCTGCCCGCTTTGTGTAATGTGTGCATTTATACATGTATTTATATTATTGTATCATATTATTACTGTATTTGTCTTTTTTGTCGTTTTTTTTTGTTATTTGTTTGTTTTGTTTTTATTTTATTATTATTTGTATTATGATTATGTATAAATGTACTCTATTGCACAATAAACCTATAAAATCAATCAATCAAAATTTAACTTTATTGAATTACTTGCTTTGGTCCATCTATTAATATCCGCTTTGATTACATACCCTCTGATCTAACTTGCACTGCCCTTATAATTCTTTCTTGCTGTGGTTTATAATGAATTTTTGTATTCCGCTCAAGAATTCGCTGATGATGGTCATCGTTAATGACCGAAACGTCCGGAAAATTAAATGTTCGTATCCATCGCATGTCTTCCTATTCCTGATATATATATATATATATATATATATATATATATATATATATATATATATATATATATATATATATATATATATATATATATATATATATATATATATATATATATATATGTATGTATGTATGTATGTATGTATGTATATATATATATATATATATATATATATATATATATATATATATATATATATATATATATATATATATATATATATATATATATATATAGTAACAGAGAAATTTGACGTGAAGTAGCAATGAGACAAGAAACAGGTTATGTATTTCGGGGGTATTGCCTTCATTGTGCCGTCCTTTGCTCTCTTTGATCATTGTGTCTTCTGATGTCCCTTTCTTATGCCCCTTGAAAAAAAACCTCATGTTTCTTGTCTCATTGCTCATTCACGTTAAATTTATCTTTTTCTTGTACTATGCATATGGTTATATAATTTGAAATGCAAGGTCTCTCCATCCTTCTTTGTGTCTTCAATAAACCTTTTTGAAACGCATACATTAAATATGGCGATTGCCCTATAGTAGTTGTCGCTACTCGCAGAACTTGTATTTGCTCTTTCTTTATATATATATATATATATATATATATATATATATATATATATATATATATATATATATATATATATATATATATATGTATATATATATATATATATATATATATATATATATATATATATATATATATATATATATATATATATATATATATATATATATATATATATATATATATATATATATATATTCAAAGTGAAAAAAGTAATAAGGCTGGATTGAAAATTTCCATGACAGAAGATTCTTTAGATCTGGGGCGGGCAACCTCCGGCCCGCGAAGGCCTAGCGTCTATCCCGCCACCTTTCCTCCGCTGTCCTTCTTCAGTGACCTCGTCTTCCCTTCTAGCAATTTTCCAAAACACATTGCGCATGTTCAATGCATCGTGGCCATGTTTGGCAACACCTACTGTTGCGAACAGCTCTTCTCCAAAGTAAAGGACACGAAGTCTCACCTTCGCTCCCAACTCTCGAACCGCCACCTCAATGACATTCTTCTGTTGTCTACCTCATCCATTGAGCCGGACATTGAAACACTTCTTCATGGCAGGTGGCACCAGCCGTCTCACTGATTTGTATGTTTTTTCAATAAAATTCTTGTATAATTTATTTTAGTATATTTATATGGTCACTTTGGGGATTTCGTTTGTCACTCCGTCCCGCGGCCTGCTCCCCAAAAGGTCATCTGGCCCTCACTCTGAAAAGGTTGCCCGCTCCTACTTTAGATCGTAGCAAGGTTTCGAGGTGGAAATCGATTCTCAAAGAATTTAAAGAAATTAAAACTAATGTGTAAGAATCTGAGTTTAAATTTCATATGAATACCTCTAGGTCTATCTAAACGAACAAATATGTACTCTCAAACATACATATACATACCCATATATTACCTATATATGAATATACATACAACGTTCCAAATTCTTGTCTTAATCCAAAATTCCACAGCTGGAATTTGCGAAAAAACAAAAAACGAAATGGAAAATAGAAAACGTAAAGATGACATAAACTTAAGTATTTTGATCGGACTCCTGTTTTGTTCCAGTACCTGGTAGTTAGTTAGGTAACGCCAATTCGTCCCTCACCTGGTAGAGGAAATCCCTGACCGAATGATGAAATGTACATAAAGATCAAAATGATGGATGAGCCCGAAAACACGAGGCGCCTGCTCATGTGTCTGTGTGTCTGTGTGTGTGTGTGAGAGGAAAGGTGTCTGGTCGTATTGTGTGTTTTGACACCAACCAGCAATGGTGGAACCCTTTGTGATACCAGGGGGTGGGAGCACCCATTCTAGAGTACTAATGCCTCTATGAGTACTACCATAGAGGAAAATATTACTCCGTTGACAGGATTTCGGAACATAGGGGAGTGTGTATGTTGGACTATGAAGACGGGAAAGGAAAAGATAGTGGTGTCGTGATTGGTTATGTGCGCCATGATGATTGTGGAGCTACTTAGCCATACGGGTGTAAATTTCCGCGTATCCGCCAATGGGAGGCCAGCTCGTGACCCCGCTTAAAGTCTAATGTCCGCACTCACTGAGATCGAACCCATGCCTTGACGCTAGAAGTCCAAAGCTGGATCCACTCCGTATTAACACACTGCATTACCAAAGGACAAAAAGAGACTGAAAGGAGTGGATAATGAAGGATTATTGGCAAGGGTCAGAGACAAGCCTATTGTTCGTGTGTGTGTTTTTTATCAGGATGGGGGAAGGGGGAAATATGGTAATAGTCGTTGGTTAAAACCCATATTATAATAACAGAGTTGGCGCGATTTTTTTTACTAAATAGTTGTACTAGTTGTAATAATAAATAGAAATGAACTCGTATCATAGTTTAGAGATGGATTTGTGAGTTTAATATAAATAGATTCAATTATTCTTTAATTACCTCCATTTTTTGCTGAGTATATAATAAAGAAATCCTTGAAAGAGTGTATGTGAGGAGGATGGTGAAACTGCACTTACCTGATGGGGTAATATTCCGAGTTAAAGATGGTGGCTGGTGCTCTGTTGCCAATACCAAGATGTGCGCTAATATGGGCATGAAATGGATGCTGCGTCGATCCAAGATAGGCTTCGGATTTAGATCGCGACTAGTTGTATTTATAAATAATGGAGGATCAAGGCAACGTTGGTATGTTATCCTTGATGTGTTGTTTTGTTATCGAATTTTAATCGCAGCAGCAATGAGGCCGTATCACGCAGTAAGTTTGTAAGAAGGCATCGATAAAAAAAGTGATAAAGCTGAACAAAGTGAAAATATCTAGAAGATTATAGTCGCAGATCCTCCACCACCCCTTGGAGACGGAAAAGCAAACTGCGGGTTTTGAGGCCGGAAGGGACATAAGCCTCCAGATGTTACTTATCATCTTGCTGGTTCGTAGACGAAAGAATGATTCGGTAGGAGAAGAGGGTTGTAAGAATGCTAGCATGTTAAATACCCAACAACAGGAAAACAAAGGCGAAAATCCCACCTACATTATGGTTCCAACCAAGAAAAATGGGTGAAAGTTGACCAGCGACTAGCCTGTGAAATTACCCTCCGGCCAAAAAAAAGAGGTGAAAAGAGGCTCGCAAAGAAAGTGTAGTAAACTAAAGGTAAAATCGAAATGTCTAGAAGGAATAAAGGCCAGGTAGTCTCAGCCTAGTTTGATACTATCAGGGGCACTTGAGCCAAGGAGGAGTGACTCTCCTCCAGGCACTAGGTGTAATGACCCCTTTGTTTGGTAAGGAATGAGATATGAAGTTGCGTAAAAATATGTTGGCGTGTGGGAGTGAAACAAGGGCATGGAAGAAGAGGAAGGAAAGATCTCGATTGAGAGGATGGTAACTTGAGAGGAAAGCTTGGTGTGTGAAAGGGTATATTGATGAAGGATAGGTGTTTGGGGGGCCAAGGATGGTGTCGACGATGTTGTGGTTGAAATGGTTTGAGGTGGTGTGGGTATGGATGGAAATATATTTGGATTAATTATAATGTGAAGGAGTGAGAGAGCAAGGCAACTGAGTTTTTGTTCTCACATTGGAATTAGCCATAAAACCGGTAAAACATTAAGTAACAAAGAGTTTTCTTCCACCAGGAAACATGCTATTGATTGTAAAACAGACGTGTCCTTAAATGATTTTTCTGTCTTAAAATTTACTAAATCTATTTTATCTCTCCGCATTAAAAAATCACTCTGTATTAAATACAACCACCCAAATTTAAATGAGGACACGTCATCCTTTCCTCTGTTTATAACTAAACCAAGCTGTATTCATTCTTTGAATTCCTTCCTGTTTTCACTCGTCATTGTGATCCGACCATGTAAGGTAATGTTTCAGTGTCTATATTTTAGTTTTACCTTTTTTTTGTATCCAATACTCTATTTTTCCATTTCAATTGTTTAATTTTGTAATATTACATTTACGTTGTTTATCCTTAAGTGATAGTATCTCTTTACAAATATTTTGCTGTTCTTTACTTCACTATTTTGTTTGTTCATTAACGTAACGTTCATTTTATATTTTTAACGTCGTTTTTGTGATTTTCTCTGATCTGTGTTTTTAACTTTAAATTTGTGCTGTTATTTATGTTTTTAGGCTTAGATTACTCATTTGGAATTTGTTTTTAGCTCCTGAAGATGGGTTTTGTAATAACCCGAAACGTTGGAATTAAAGATGGGACCCGCCTTCTTCGTTTTGTCCTTCTTACTGAATATAAGACTCGAGCTTTGTAGAAGATATCTAGGTGAATATATATATATATATAGACTGTGCTATACTTGGTGATTTGCAAGCTTATCTGATGAATTGAGCAGCTTTTTGTTGTCTAAAGTTCTGAATCAGGAATAACAACTCGCAGAAGCCGAATCTCTACGAAAGAAAGAAGAATCAAGAGGAACTTATTTTTCCCGAAGAATGATGTTCATAATATCCAGCGGGCTAAACCAGGTGGGGTTTAGCGGAGGAGCTGCCTTTAGTAGCAGCCAACGGTTAGCCCCCAGGCGGAGGAGATCCTCGACTGATCCAACGGCCAAGTGGAGGCGTGTAAACCTTCCAAATCAGGAGTGGAGCCCCGAAGGCGGACTAGTGCGCTGTGCTCACTGACTCCACCAGCTCCTGCAGCCAACCTGGTACCAAACGTACTGCTCTTCTTTCCTTTGGATGCTCGGCGAGGCCGACCCAGGATCTCCATATATTTCGCCCAGGCCTGCGCCATAGCCATTGTCTTCCGAGACACAAGGATGTCAACTCGATGTATATATATCGAGTTGGCATCCTTCTGTCTCGGAAGACAATGGAGATTTGGCTATATATATATATATATATATATATATATATATATATATATATATATATATATATATATATATATATATATATATATATATATATATATATATATATATATATATATTATTTTTCCTTCGGATATTTAATTTTCGATCCCCTAAATTTTCTTGCATTTGTATAAAGTTTAATCCAATGCCCACGCTAGTGACATCTGGAACTAATTAACAGTGGTTTGCATGAATATTACGTCACGCCGACTTCCGGTTGCCGTGAGAAATTGCAATTCTGTTATTTGGCGAATATTAAATAATAATTTTTCCCCCTCTCCTAAAATTTTCTCCGTGTCATTCTGTCTCTCGACTTTAATTTAAAGGTCTCGATCACGTCCAGCTGTGGGCAAAATTTAGAAATACGGTTTCTGTCGAGAATAGTTTCTAGTTTCTTCTGAGATTGAGTCGGGCTGTTACTCGAATAGAGTTTTTACTTAGCCTATAAATTGTGGTGTATAGATATGTAATTATATGTGTGTGTATGTGTGGGCGTGTGTACAGTGTGTACTCGACCGGCAAGGTAACAAACTGATGAACACGCAAGACGACTTACATGTTTTTTTTTCCCCCTTCAATTATTTAGTAGCACAGGGATTAATTGATTATTTGAGGAAACAGAAATCCGATCACAATCGTTGGAAGTGTAGGTAAACAAAGAGGATGGGAAAACGAGAGGATTTTTTTGTTCTTGAAATTATAGCGCAATAAGAACGAAGACGCATCGCGAGGAAAGTTTTTAAGGAGAGTTGCAAAGAAAGGGTAATTTTACAGATTAATGACCCCCATTTTTACCTAAAATTTACTTTCAAAATATTTGGATCATATGTAGATTGCGGACCCCAAGTACCCCATATGGAGAATAAGTACCCCAACTTTGTCCTTATGTAGATTAAGGACCCCAATTTTGGCCTTATGTAGATTTCGGACCCCATTCTGCCCCAAATGAAGACTACAAAACTAAAATTAATAAAACAAACTTTAATATATATTTTTTTAAATTTAACTGAATGGTTAGGTTAGTTTTCTTGTTTTTACGACACCAATATAAAAAGGTTGACTTTTATTAATTAAAAGGTTATTATAAAAGGTTATATTTATTATAAATTTAATTAAAAGAATATTGTGAATGAATAGTATTACAAAAATGAAAAAAATGTATTGTTTATGTGCCTTTCACGCAACATAAATTATTTTTAATTAAAAAAATTAGTGTGAACTAATGGTATTACAAAAATGAAAAAAATGTAGCTACTAAGATTAAAATTTAAAATCTAAAAAAAAGCAGCCATGGTTAAAGTTTTATAAATTTTCTTAACTTCGCCAATTATAATCATTTTTAAAAGGAACTTTAAACTAAATTTCACCCCCTTCAAATATCACGTTGCTAAAATATAGAGTTATAGAAGATATATAAAAATAAATTTTCTGAACTCCACCATTTGGAATTCTTTGGGTTTTAAAAAAAAAATTCACAAAATTTCGATACTTATATTTATTTCCGAACTTCACCATTTTGTTTTTGGATATTATAAAAGAATTATAAGAAATAACTCTGATAAAAAAACATAAGTCATAACCAAACTAAGATGAAATTATTACTCAAATACTCACATAAATCCCCTTTTTAAATTATAGAGTTAGTGATGATGATGATAATTATGATGATAAGCTCACCAGACAAAAAAATACTCATTTGTAACAATAGTAAGGGCCTCTTGCACACCACTTTGCTCAATATGTTCATGTCATGGAGTTTCCTGTGCAATGTTCTTTCTGAAATGGTTGGTGAAGGACCAGAATTTACGTTTTGTAGCAATTCCTGTCTGGAAGCAAATCGATTTGCAATTACAAGCCTCGAGATTCTATGACAGTCCCTGTATGTCCCTGTCCGCCGTTTTAGGGAGAGGTTTTCGCATTTTGAGAGTTTTGCCATTGCTTGTAAATCCGGATGACCGTACTCGTTGAAACACTGGCAAATTCCACCACCTCCTTCACATGATGACCTTTGGCGCGGCCAAAGGCAATCACACCTCTTTGACATTCCATGACGTCGCTTTTCCGGCCCATTTTAAGTAGAGCTGATTTGCTATCTACAGATCTTCACGCCGTCCGCAACACAAATAAAGCCTAACTAACGTTTCGACGTAAACTACGCTACGCCTCTCTGCTGCCTAAGGTTCCTACACGCTCCAGATATTAAATTATGTTTTTTCTCCCTAGGTGACTAATATTTTGCCCGGTGAGCTTATTATATAATATATATCTACGATATATATTATTTAGCATTTGCCTATTTCTTCCATCTACACATATTTATAACAAAGCGCATTCGATTGCTATGAAGTCGTTACTCTGCAGAATTACCAAAGTGTGAAGAAAGAGGAAGTGAAAATGTGTGGAAGATCTATAGCCACAGATCCTCCTGCAGTTATTGAAACTGTGTGGCTACCCATTCTTCCAGATGACAGCTGCAGCAAGATTACGCATGTTATCCCTGACATCCTTTTTCAGCTGTGTAAAAGGACAGATAAGAAAATGAAATATGGGGGCAGTAGGCAAATGGAAGGATGAATGCGGATACGTTATCCCCCCCCCCCAAACAAAGCTAAAAAAGAAGGGTGAATGGATCAAGGCCGGTCGGCGACTAGCCTGCGAAATCAGGCATAGGCCAAGAGAGAGAGAGAGAGAGAGAAGGAGGGGGGGATAAAGAGGTTTGTAAAGAAAGGGCTAAATAGAAATGTCTAGAGATTGCTGGGGACAGTGGGGGCACTGGAGCAGAGATGGCTTGGTGTTCATTAAGTGTAACACTCAACACGGGGGGGGGGGCTACGGGATGAAACGAAAGAGAGAGAGAGAGAGAGAGAGAGAGAGAAAGAGAGAGAGAGGATTGCTTCAGACTGCACTAAAGATAAGGATGAGGAGTACGTCTCAAAATCATCAACCTCAGTTGTTCGTACATGAAGGATTCATTCCCCGAAAACTTCGAGTCTGGGAACAAATCCGACCTTCGATATGCAAACCTTTGTTGTCTCCTTGGAGAGCAAGAGGAATTCAACGAAGGAACTTACCATCGAAATTTGAAGAAAGCCAAGTAAATTCAAAGGGTAGGAGTACTGTAAAGAAAAAAAAGGTTGAATTGATGAGGAATGGATTAATATAAGGAGCAAATTAATGCCCACCACTGTAGCCAGAGCAGTCGTCAGAGTTTATCATGTGATCACTGAAAACGGAAAAGGACATTAATGTAAGATGATGAAGGAACTGAGGAAATGGCATTAAGGCAATTCGATGAACACAGGTTCAATCCATGGGGGCAAAAATGAAATGACGAAACAGAGAACCGACATAAAAAGGAAAAAAGCAACATAAAGAATAGACAGAGCGAAAAAAATAATCACGAAATTAGGGACCTCAGTTGAAAATTTCACTAAGGAATATTAGAGAAAGGAAGCTATTTCAAAGGTAAGAATCTGAAACTGTTTTTTTAAGGTGGAAAAAGGATCTGATTTGAAATTGCAAGGATCGTGTATATACCGGATTCGGTCTAGTCTTTCCAAGTTATCTCTTTGTGTGTACGGAGACGTCTCTATACGAAGCATAATTCCATCGCTGTATGTGTCCATATGTTCCCAATCTATTAAATATTTATATGAACATTTCCTTATCTGTATTGTACCAAAATGTTACTCGTACTTTGTCGTTCTTTCCGCTGCGAATCCCTGAATGTATATGCATATAATGGCATCAGGGTGTCGAGATAAGGGTCTTGGTTGGAGCTGCTCGAATTTGCAATTATGAATTCATAAATGTTATAAGGGCCATCTCGAAGATTAGGGCGGCGCGATTCCCTCGTCAGACTGATCCATTTTTTGGCCTCCTCCAGATTGCTTTCCTAATCCCCGAAATGTAATCGCGCGCATAATGGCTCCGGGAGTTAGAGAAACTCTATAAAGAGAGTGAAAAATTACGTACGCGAAACCAGATGAAATGAGTACCCACCCCCCTTGTTTAGTTGTCCGCCTTTAAACTAAGTGAATTGAGCTACGTCTGCAATGATGGACGTGTTTAACAAACCCCCAAAACCTGGAGAGAGGTTTAAAAGGAGTCGAAATGCTTCCAAACAAGTTAAGAGTCGTTAAAGCACGCTTACATTCCCCTTTCCGAAATTAGTTAAAAAAAAATAAACAAAAAAAACGCGACTTTGACTTCTGCGGCTGTGTTTGAGTTTCCCATTTACGTGTGATTTCTTGGATGCGTCCCTAGGGAAACATTTCGCGGGAATCGCATGAATAAAACGAGTTATTAGCCCGGAGGCTTTGTTGGGTTGAACGCGCGTTTATGCATTTGAAGCATTTCAGATTAACTATTTTGCTAAGCGCTAAATTACATTTATACATCAAGTCAAACAGCTCTACTTGGCTTACAGGGGACCTTTGTGGGCTACGGAGGGGTGAACGAGAATCATTAGCCCCCCTTCCCCTCCTTTCCTAACACTAAGGCTATTAATGCACGTTGTCTATAAATGCTTATTCAATAGAAACTATGTTCTATTTTTAATTAATGAATATTTTGTTTTTGATTTGTTTTGTTCGTTTTTTCATTATCGTTGGTTAAATTTCCGTACGAGGAAGTTTCTTTTTGATACGGCCACTGTTGTAGCCGTTTGAGTGTTGAATTAAGGCAATGTCTAATACTAACTTACGCTTAGGCAACTTAACCATGTTGGAGTGATATAAAAATATTAAAAAAATGATTCTCGTTTTATATGTTTTAGGGCATTTTCGAGTATACATTAAGGAATCAATAACAACTCTTCCCACAAATGATGAACATTGTGCGGTGTTTGAATATACACTCATGACCAAAGGTTTTGGCAAAAACCTATTTGAATACATTATTATATAACTATCTATAACGTATACTTATATGTACTAAATGTACAGTGTCTATTATGCATTTGCCATTAGTATTCTTATAATATTAGTATAGTTGCATAAATTACAAAATATTCTGATTTGTGTACCCTCGCACAAAATTAAATGGCCAATCAACCATACTCATCAACCAAATTGTTACCATAGTGATAAACGTGGGTTTGTGGCCGGCACACAACCATTCTCACAAAAGCCATTGCCCTGAACCTTGAACACCGTGGACGCGGAACGGAAATTTCAGTATCATTATCTTTTTTGCCAACAATGGTTAGTGGTTACTCCCAAGAAAAAGTCGTGCAGTTATCATTGCTTTGCACCAATTTGCCTCTCATACGGCAAAAATTGCTACTAGGACTAATACGCCTGTAAGAACCACCTTAAGGACCACCAAGATGTTCAAAGAAACGATTGAAATTGGTCCAAAGAATGCATCGGGACGTCCAAGCGTATCCGCTAAACGTCAGGACCACCTCCTCGTAGAGTCAGTCTCGGAATCGTATGGATACTAGTGTGGAACTCGGTCAAGACTAGCAGCAAGCGGGGTCTGTCTGCATCTGCACACGCACGATAAGACGAAGAATCCTGGATCAAGGAAGGATTAATGTCGACTAACTAACATCTTGGACAATGGTTTCGTGTCAAGGAAGGCAGCAAAGAAGCCACTACTCACTAAGCAAAACATTAAGGGCTGGTTTTCGTTTAGTAAAAGGTACAATGGTTCGAGGGTAAAAGAATGTGGTGCGATTATTTTCTTTGACAAAGCCCCCTTTTTACCCTTTAGGACATCTGGAATATCGACTGTCCAGAGAAGAAAAGGAGAAAGCAACCATAAGCCCTAAATCATTACAGCATTGAAGAATCCTCAGACGATTCATGTATAGGAATGGTTCTCCTCAAAGGGAACTGACCCCCCCCCCCCTCATATTTCTTCCCCGAAATACCACAATGAACAAAGAATGATACCCAAATGTCATCCCAAGACACTTCCTTCCAACAATCCAAGACCAATGTGGTGAAGGTCCAAGCGGATTTAAACATGATACAGGTCATAAAACTGGAAATAAAGGGTCATTGGCCAGAAAAACCCCATAATTTTAATCCAATTGAGAACATGTGAGCGAACCTTAAAAAGCGGGTGGATAAGCAGAACGCTTACCAACAATGACAACCTACTCTCGTTATAAAGCCAAGAATGGAATACTATCGATCGGAATATCCTTCACAAGTTGATATCCAGCATACCAGAGGCCAGAACAAGTTGAATAAGTCACGAAGAGAAAGACCAACACTCTAAATACTAACTTTATAAATTAGGTGTTTTTTTGTCTATCAAACTTTTGATTTCTGTAAATCAATTTCCTTTTCTTCTCCTTTACTATATTATCTGTACTTAGTAGTACAGATAAGCGTATGAATCAAAATCAGCTCCTCCGCCAAAACATTTGGCCAAGACTGTACATATGGTATTCAATTAGTTTACGTTCATGTGCGATGCAAATATAAAAAAAAATACTAGATTCCTGGATACATCTCAATAAACTGTTTATCCCAATTTCCATTGTGATGGATTACCTGATTTTCCAATTAAAAAGCTCTAGAAGGAATGTTACCATTCATAAAACCAGGCAATGGCTTCGCAACTAAGATTAAAATCTTAAAAAAAGGGCCATGGTTGAATTTTTATAAATTTTCTGAACTTCGACAATTATAATAATTTTAAAAGGGAACTCTAAACTAAATTTCCCCCCTTTCAAAATATCACGTTGCTAAAATATAGTTATAGAAGAAGATATATAATTTTTTTTTTACTTCACCATTTGGAATTCTTTGGGTTTTAAAAAATTCACAAAATTTCAATACTTATATTTATTTCTGAACTTCACCATTTTGTCTTTTGATATTATAAAAGAATTATTAGAAATAACTTTGATAAAAAAATAAGTCATAACCAAACTAAAATGAAATTATTATTCAAATAGTCAAAAAAATCCCCTTCTTAAATTATAGAGGAATATAATCATGGTCATATTAGAAGAGAATTAAAACCAGCTATAATTTTTGACAACAAAGAGTTCACGCGGAACAATTGATCCTTTATTGCATTCACTAATCCTAATGTAGCTTACTTTTCAAATTATTGTTAGTATTTTTTTTATCTTTTACAAAATTTAAGTAGGAATTCTCTGCATCAATTCATGTTGTATTATACAAAATCCCTTATAAAAAAAGGTCATTATTCTACAGGGCGTCCGTAAACTCTGGACACAGGAAATATTACACTGGCCTCCTCGTTCACCAGACGATAGCCCCCTTGACTTCTTTTTCTAGGGTGTACTCAATGATACGAGACACCTGGGGGAAGAGCGCCTCATAAAGGAATGTGCTCACATTGACGGAAATTTGGAGTTAATGCATCGGGGGAATCTCCCAAAGTGCATCGAACTTTGCATCACAAATGCTGGGAATCACATTCAAAATCTCATTTAATAATATTTCAATAAAATAAAATGTAGTTCCATTTTTGTATTGAAAATATGCATTTTTTTTTTTTGTGGCCAGAGAGTAAAGACGCCCTGTATATCGTGAAGAAGACGAAAGGATCGGATAGCCCAGGTTGAATTGTCTGATTAAATTCACTACTCCCAGACATCATCAGATTCTTGAATGAAGTGAAATTTTATTTTGAGTAATATTTAAATTGCGTAAATTCATCATTTATTACATCGGTGACTACATGTAGCACATAGGACCATTGCAACGAAGGGCCAGTTTTGCGTGGAAAAAAATTAGACGTGTCGGTGTACTTGATAATCATAAAGTAGTGTGACGTGTGGGTAGTTTTAGTGCCGATGGTTATTCAAAAAGTCTAGATTTGTGAGACTCTTCCTTTGTTTACGAGCGCCTTAGAACTTGAATGTCGACCCTGTAGCTAACGAGAAGCACTTTTTAGTCGCGGGTGACTCTATATCTCATTATGTCGGTCCCCTGTTTTGCGTTTTTGAGGTGATAACATTGTAACTATTCAGCCGATTCTAACGAAATTAGAAACCCTTATGTTGTTTTATATTCTCTTTCGAATGATATAATTGTCAAGGTCCTCCTAAGGTTAGCCCTGGAATTATTTGGCAATAACATCATAACTATTCGCACGATTCTAACGAAATTTGAAACCCTAATGTTGATTTACATTCTCTTTCGAATGATATAATTGCCAAGGTCCTCTCAAGGTTAGTCCGGGAATTATTGAAAGTTTTTAAGGTCGTAAGGTCATTGGTAAGAATAAGTGAGAGCACGCGACCTTTGGTCAGCGGACCTTGTTTATTATATATGATCAAAAAAGAGAAAGTGTATGTGTGTGTGTGTGTATGGTTGTATTCCTTGCCCCTCTAACGACACTTTTCATCGCCCTATTCAGCACGAGAGTAGGTTTAACCGCTCGCTATATAAACCAAATTTAAACGTTTCCCGAACGCTAAAATTTTGAAGGCATCACCGGAATTTGAAGAGATCTTTTCTACGCTTTACCTAAAGGATTTACGAAGGCTTCCTCATAAACTCATCGTCCCTTGTGATCGAAGAGATTCCAAGAAATTCCACCGCACATAGGGACCGTAGACGACTGAAGTCGCTATCTTTACCGGCAGATTCGCATGTGTGTGTGTGTCCTTAAGCGCGGTACCCCCGCTGAAGCCGCGACTTGACGTCACTGTTTTTCCACCCACAGCAGCACATCTCGTGTTTGTATAACTTCTCTGCCAGTGAAGGCCTGTAGAGACCACCGGTTTCTGACGTGTCCGAACCCCAGAAGAGGCGCGAAGAAGGGGGCCCCATTAATGGGCGGAGTGGTCAGGACTGGCAGGTGGGCGCTGATTGACATTTATCTTATGCATGGCAGAGAATGAAAACCAAGAACAGTAATAGGGACACTTCTAGGATAAGGAGCCTAACAGGCTCAGCGAAGATAACCCCCAACGGGCCGTCATGGACGACCCCCGGAGTGAAAAACGGATCCCGCTCTGGGTCAAAGAGCGTTGTCCCAAACCGTCGAGGGAGAGAGTATTCGAAGTGATCTTCTCCACGTTGGCAGTTGCATTATGTCGACTGGTAGACCAGACCTATGGCTACCTTGCAATATGTGACAGCAATCAAGACGTGGATAAATTACTTAGCGATAAATCACGCGCCATGCTTGAAAATATTAATCTTCTTCCCAAAGTTTCGCCTCACGTCTCTGCTCAGAGATCAATAATATGCGAGCGTTTTGACCCATGGGTCGGTTCACACAGTGCGAAGGAAATTAAGAACGAGGTCAAAGATAAACAGAGTTGGGCAAAAGTAGATGAGATCTACATACAAATTCAAAAACAGGGATGGAGGAGAATATACGTACTTATTCAAGGCGACATTCCAAACTACCAAGATGGCTGCTAAGGCATCTGAAGCAGGCCTGATATTGTTTTGCACCAAAGTTTCATCTGTGTGCAACGAGAGAGAAACTTTTGTCTCTGTGCAGGTCTGCTTTACATTCTACGCCATAGAAAAGCACTCTACTAAAGAATGCAAATTCCAAGGTAAACTTTGCTCTGGAACTTGACACACTTGGAAAGAGTGCACAAACACAGGAACCAAGAAATGCCTTAACTGCAATGAACCTCATCGAACACACTTAATGTCATGTCCCATTAAGAAGAATCTTGTGAGCGAGAAGAAGAAGTAGAACATACTGGAAGAGAAAATTAGGAAGGCAAACACCAGCTATGCCCAGGCAGCTAGGAGACAAGAAAAAGGAAAAAACAATCCTCCAACTAGACCCTCGATGAAACTGAACCTGGTAATGTGTATAATCCATGTACATTTTGTAAATGTGGCCAAGCCAGGGAGCTACGCAACGGAGCTAAATAAGATGCTGATACAAAACGGGATAAAATCAATGTGGTTTCCCGACAATCCCCCGTCAGGAGACCTGTGACAAACACAAACGGGAAGCAACCCAACAACGGCACTAATGAGTCGTTGTAGCTCGAGGGAACCACGCCTGAATAAACCAGCACCGCCCATGACAACAATAGACATGGAAACGAACCAATTGCCCCAGAGTGAGAACCCATTCCATAAAGCGAGCCAACAAAAATACGTAAGAGAACGCAAACAAACCACGACCGCGCAAAAGTCTACCGATCTCAGTATGAAGATATACGCCTTGCCATCGGCCCCACTCCCGAGGCTAGCAAAGTCAAAAGAGATCATTGAAGGCAAGGTAAAAGGCAAATACAAGTGGGAATAGGACTGTGACGCTCAAGAAGATGAAATTATTACAGCACTTAAGAATGGCCGCATCGAAATATGTCCTATATCGTGCCACAACTAATCCCACGACCAGTTTAAAAAAAAAGCGTTCAAGAAGAGTGAGGCCACCTGCGCGGGAAGAACAAGCGAAAGTTAAAATCTTCCAGGAAGACTAAAATGGCAGATGTACGATAGATTAACAAAATAAAGATCTCGCTTAACGTAAATGGATGGAAAAGTAAAAAATACGCGTATAATAACATCACTCGCGAAATAGATCCGGATGTGGTCTTGATACCAGATCACGGCTTAAACACAATCGAGCAATATATCAAGATATACAACTACACCACGATCGCGACCAATCATACCAACGAGAGATACGATGGGGGTAGCGATTGCAATATGAAAAGAGATAAAATTTAAAGAAATCCAAAACCTAGAGGAGTCTTACCTTGCAGTGAAAATAAGTACCACAATAGATGACCTGATATTAGCGGTGGGGTACCAACCCACAAGATGACCCTATCTTCTCATCCCCAATTTCATACACCTCTTCAGAAGGGACAGTCCTGCTATCTTGATTGGTGACCTTAATGAGCGCTGCCGTGAAACAGGGTATACCACGAATTTTAATGGTACCAGAGCCTCCCTGAACCTCCTCATGAATCGAGAAATAGTACATAGATCAGGCTCATACTTCGCCATCTACCTAACAAGGAGATTTGAACAACCCCTGACATCGTTCTCACAAACTCAAACTTTATCTTGAATACCTCAACTGTGCCAGAGCCATACACTCCATCGGATCATATTAGTATGGTCACAACCATTTCAACCTCTTCCATTCAAGTAAAGATCCCCGCCCACAGATGCCTTCCTAAGACCAACTGGGATATCTACAGAAGATCACTCCAAGATTATCAAATTAGACAAGTAGATGGATCTATATTAAAAGACCTTGATAGCCAATTTGAAACAATAATGTTCATGATAGGAGAAGCACACAGAGTGGCCATTCCTCGGGTAGAATATAAGATTCTTCCGGCACCACGGTGGGATGTAAACATCAGACAACGGATGGATAGACTGGATGGAGTAATTACGGAAATTAATACTTTCGGTTACACAGCCTAAAGGTATCAGGAACTAAGGAACCTCCACATAGAACTCAAATACCTAATTAGTGAAATATCTAATGACCTCTGGGACAATATTATCGAAAAAATGGACGACGAGAATGATCCCACAAAATTTTGGAACCAAATGAAGAGGCTGAGTGGAACTCTGCCCACCACAACCAACATCACAAGCTCTGTCGACGGGAGAAACATCACTGATGATCAGACAATAGAACAACTATTCAGAGATAACTGGGAAATAAAATTCAACATCACAGGAGAGGAGAATGTAAATTTTGATAGCGATTATGAAGAGGAAGTACTAACGCGGCTAGAGGAATGAGGAACGAGGACCAGCATTAACGCCACATCACTACGTGGATAGCATCCGGCAAGGAAGGGAAGAAGGAATAATGTTTACACACGAGGAGTATGAGAAAGCATTGAGTAGCTTTAAGCAAAAAGCCCCTGGCATCTTGGGTATCACCAAGGCGCACCTGATGAACGCCCCTGCTAACATCAACGAGGCATTTCTAAAACTTTTCAATACCTACCTGAACGTCGGATACTTTCCCGACCTGCTAAAAGGGCAAGTATGATATTTTTACTAAAACCGGGAAAACGTAAAACGGACATAAAAAGCTATAGACCTATATCCCTACTAAAATTTATAGGGAAACTGTTCTAGAAACTACTTAACGATAGACTGAGAGACTTCCTGGACGCGAGGGACCATTACAATGCCCAACAACACGGTTTCAGCAAAAACCTTGGTACAGAGACAGCCCTTGCACTGATAGCTGAATACATCGCAATGGCAAAAGCAGATAAAAAAGGGTCAACGTCGTACTTAGAGATGTGACATCAGCGTTCGATAAGGTATGGACACCTGGGATGAAGAAGAACCTATGCGACTTGTGCATGGAGACTAACATAACCAAGCTCCTCTGCGACTACCTAGAAGACCGCGAGGCGTTAATTAAAATAAACGACCTTGAGGAGGGACTCTTTTCCCTGAGGGCTGGCGTACAACAAGGGAGGGGGTGCCTGAGCCTAACTTTATACGCAATATATACTGGTGACCTGCCTCCCCCGACTAATAATTATGCTCACTATGTACAACTGGCGGATGATATCATTCAGATAGTCACCAACGATTATCAAAACCCAGTAGACGTCGCAAACAGAACAGCCGGGGAAATAGATAACCTGAACAGGTCGAAAATATGAATAAAATCCGCAAAAACGCGGAAAAGTTCAGAGCGATCCCCATCGGAAGAAGAAAGACAGACGACATATTGGTACGCGGCGAACTTATCCCTACTCCCGCGAAGCCCGAGCCCTCGGACTCAAGATCAAGTCAAGGGGTACGGCGAGCATAGTAACGAAATGATCGCTCAAGCCAGAAGGAACTTACAGCGTCAATATCGCTTCAAGAACCTATCGTACAGGAATAAAAGAAAACTATATGTAGCAATGGTCAGACCATGTTTACTGTATCTCGCCATCCCTCATCATCTTGCAAGCAAGAATCAAATAAAGATAGCGCAAAGCGTCCAGAACGAAGCTTTACGTTTTTTAAATAACGTGACCCTTTGGGATCGGATCCCGTCTATTGTAATACATAACACCACTGAAATTGTCGCACTAAACGTGACTTTACATTAAAAAGCCAAATCGATATGGAGAAAGATTTATTCATATATCCCCGAAAGGATACTTCAAGACCTAAGATTACCCGAATACGAAAACCGGCGAAGACACTATCAGCAAGGATTTCACAGCAGCCAACTGTGTACGCAGGAATCCGTTGTACCTATATATATATATACAGATAACCAAATACCAGAAAAATACAAACGTCATTATTGGAAAAGCCAGAAAAGGAAGTTATAAAATCATAATCTGTGACTTAATCTAAATAAAAAATAGAACAATAGATCTGTAGAGAAAAAAAAGAAAAAGAAGATCCGTCGTGGGGAGAGAAAAAAATACGCACAAACGAACATCAAAAGATTAGAATAAGTCTATGAATAACATAAGATAAAAAAAAAAACGAAAACAAAGGCTTGAATGCTCTTTTAATCAACAGATGTGCCAGACATACTGGTACATCACCCCTCTACTACATTAACACTTTTTCTACCTATACTCACTCCTACTATAATACACCTTTTTCCTATCTTCTAACATCCAACATCCCGAACGCTTCAAGAAGTGCTAATTTGGCGCGCGAAGTCTGGCACGCCTTATAATTGCTGGCGTTGTTCACTATTTCGTAGTTTGGCGTCGAGATAAGACAAAAAAAAACTGAAGAACGAATTGAACAGGTCATGTATTTTATGTAAGTGAAGACCGGTAGCTGAGTTTAAATGCAAATTTCTGACTCGAACACCGACTCATCATTGTTGCCGAGCTCGAAACGGAGGCTGGGTTCGAGCGAACGTGAGCTTCATTCTGATCAAGGACAGACAAACTCATTCCTCCTGTCTCGCCTCTGTCTCGTCTTAGCCAAGTTCCGGTCATTGCAGATTCTTTTTTTCGTGGTGGGGGAGGGCAAGGAAAGGGGGAATGGTCGCAAGGAATTGATCTACCTTAAACTATATCGGTTTATAAAGAGGAAGAAGGGCGTGGTTAACATTAAAAAGAGGGAGAGTCTCTGTTAACATGAATGGTCACCTAGTTTATGTAGCGTGCATACCCATTTATACGCACACCCTTGTTTTAAACATGATCGCTACCATTTTTCTCCCCCACCTCCCTTAAAAGTATACACATATAGTGACTTAATTTTTACACATGCGATAAATATCGCATGTGTAGATAGATGTCCAATGATGGCATCTACTTCAGTTCCAGAATCGGCGTTGGAGGTGGTTCAATGGGGCTCCAATCTTTATTTCCTCCCTTAATGGTCACTTAGAAGACCACTTATTATTGAACACAGGGGCGAATCTCCAGAGAAATGACAAGGGGGTAGAATCAGATGGCTGGTTTTGAACTGACCAAGAAGGTAGAATCAGATGAATCTTTTAAACTGTAAACTGACCAGGAAGGAAGAATCAGATGGATCTTTTAAACTGACCAGCGAGGGAAATTCAGATGGGTTCTTTTGAACTGACCAGGGAGGGAGAATCAGATTGATTCTTTTGAACTGACCAGGGAGGGAGAATCAAATGGATTCTTTTGAACTGACCAGGGAGGGAGAATCAGATTGATTCTTTTGAACTGACCAGGGAGGGAGAATCAGATTGATTCTTTTGAACTGACCAAGGAGGGAGAATCAAATGGATTCTTTTGAACTGACCAGGGAGGGAGAATCAAATGGATTCTTTTGAACTGACCAAGGGGACATAATCAGTTGAAAGGCTTCGAACTATCTGATGCCTGAAATTTATTATGTGATGATTCTTAAGGGTTCAGGACTTTCTAATCATCCATTCGTAGTGATTTAATTAAGTAAATTCAGAGTAATCCAATGACTTGAAGGCGAGTTAATGCCTGTTAATTTCATTTGTCTGACTATAAATTTTGCTTTTCGTAAAAGCAAACTGATTATTTTATTTATTTTGATCAGTTCATCTGGCAACGGCTATCGAGGGATTGAAATTAGCTCAGTTTAGGAGGTGGAGGAGTGTGTGTGTGTATTTCTTGTGAACAATTCTTACCCCGAGCTACTTTCCAATGAGGACTTTGAGAACAAAATGTAGGGATGAGACTTACCCTCCATACTTCGGTGGAATAAGCGAAGGAAAGCATTTCACCCTGTATTTCCCGGAATTTTCCCGGGAAAATTTGGGAATTCTTGAAATTCCGGGTTTAAAGATTTATCTATATTTAAAAATTCGATTGTGTACGATTATATACTGCTAATTTGTACATTTATTTGGAAAAAAAGCAAAGTGAAATTATCTTTACTACATAAAATATTTCTTTTCTTTTTTTTTCAAAAATTCATTTGGGCGAAAATGAATTCTTAAAATTGGAGTTTTATATTTCAGTTTTATCTTTACTACACGAATTTTTTTTTAATATACATCTTTGGGGAAAATTAAGTTCTGAAATTTCAGTTTGAGTATTCTTACCATTCAACCATTAAGCGGACTGCCAAGAATTCTCTAATTCAACACAGGTACGTAGATATCAGAGAGCTCTTTGATGCTCTTGAATTGAACTACAACCCAAGCCACTGGAGTTGGTTCATTGATGCATCACTTTACAGCA
The DNA here is from genome assembly GCA_963969495.1 of Ceratothoa steindachneri. Taxonomy (NCBI): domain Eukaryota; kingdom Metazoa; phylum Arthropoda; class Malacostraca; order Isopoda; family Cymothoidae; genus Ceratothoa; species Ceratothoa steindachneri. The sequence goes on from OZ018320.1 coordinate 160,795,200, forward strand.
TTAAAGCTAACTAGCCACAGGGGGGGGGGGGAGGACGAGCAAGCCAACCCAACTCAGTGCCGGTCCTAAGCCCGGATAAATAGAAAGGGTTTGGAGTTAGGATGGGCATCCATCCGTAAAGTCTCTACCAAAACCTAAATGAATGAATCTTTTACCGAATTGGAAACGACTCATCAAAAACGGCGATCCCGGGTAGGGAAAAGCCGAGAAGAAGAAGAAGCAGTTGTAATATTGGAACCTCAGTCCCCATTCCCTTGAAATATGTGCAGTTCTTGCCTCAAAATATGTCTTATATCCAAGGAATACTTTGATGACATCACAGGAGTTGTTATCATTCAATCAATCCTTCTTTGCTTCTCTCCTCGTGTAACCGGACTCACAGAACTCACGATGGATGAAGCAATTTATTGATCTCCTTAAAACCCGGACTGCGACCACTTGGGTCCAGTTCGAGATTCGTCCCTCTCCAAAGGCCTCCTCGCTCTCATTTTAGCAAAGGGGAATGATAACTCCTTATTCTGAAACGATACTGGAACAGGAATCCTGGGTTTAGTAGGATAAGTTCGATTCAGTAATTAAATACTGAATCAAAGCTTTCAGACTTGTATTTCTTCTCTCATTAATTCATTTTACTATTTAACATCTAAGAACTTTCGAATTTTGGTAGCTTATTAATAATGAAAGTAAATATTCCTTCAGCAGTTATTAGAATTAGGTCACGATTGCTATTCTTTCTGTACCAAATTTAGAATCTTGCAAAGATGGCATCCTTAGCATTTTCGATCTTAATATAACCTAATCTAACTAAACTTGACCTAACCAACCTAATCTAAAATAGGCAACCTTAGTTAATTTTAGGTTAGGTTAAGTTGGGTTATACTAGGGTCGAAAAAACTTTGGGATCCTTCATCTTTACAAGATCCCAAATTTGAATAGCTTCAGGGCTGAAATATTTTTATGACATTTATTTCTTTAATTAAACTCTATTTTTCTTTAATACGATTCATTGCTTGGAAAATCGCTGCTCTTGTTTCCAAATTTTGGATCACGATCACTTTAAATCATTGCTTCACAAAACAACAATTAAACATTTTTTTAACATTTTTACTCAATGCTTTCCATTTAAAATCAACGTATCTTAACTTGCAACCTAATGTTATTTTGACACATCAAACCATATACGCTGTTATTAGATGCATTCAAAACGAAAAATTTAACGTGTTAGTTTCCCCTGGACTTGAAAGCAGGGTCCCCGAAGTTATGAATCTGAAACTAAAGTTTAACATGTTAGTTTCCCCTGGACTTGGAAGCATGGTCAGCGAAGTTATGAATCTAAAACGAAAAATTTAACATGTTAGTTTCCCCTGGACTTGGAAGCAGGGTCAGCGAAGTTATGAATCTAAAACAAAAAATTTAACATGTTAGTTTCCCCTGGACTTGGAAGCAGGGTCCCCGAAGTTATCAATCTTAAACGAAAATTTAACTTGTTAGTTTGCCCAGGACATGGAAGCAGGTCTAGCGAGGTTATAAATCCCAAACAAAAATCTTATTGAAAGGTGATTTTCTGATTCAAATTTGTCTTCAACCTTTGGTGTAGTTTCTAGTGTCGCATCATTCATTTCTTTTAGGCGCTAGGTCTCTTTTCATCTGAATTGCCTTCTTGTTGATTCATTCCTTAATTGTTTATTTGTTTATAAAGCAAATTACTTACAGAAAGGTGCACGGGTTGGGAATAAGATGCATGGTGATGATAGATCATTAATTTTTCAAATATTATCATTATATTTTCATCAACTATAACGCATACAATTGTGTGTGTAAATACCACTAAACCCGATTTTTCTACGCTAGTTTGAACTACTTACACAACATTTTCCGTAAAACAAAACAAAAACTCTTACCATTCCGAAATTTATGAATTTACCATTTACCGTATGAAGGTTTGTATTAAGTTATCATTTGATTTTCAAACAAAATCCTAAACTCAAAACGTCTTTAATTTTGTTCAAATTTCATTCTTAACTTGGGCTTTGACTTCATCATCTTAACTGTCATCACATCCTCGCAATTCCAGTCTCTTAAAGTTATTCCTGCTGATATATTTATAAAGAATCTATTTCTTAATTTTTTTATAGGTCCCTGGAAAAAAGAGAAAACTTAGGGAAATAAAACAACAACAAATATCGTGATCATGAGAAAGAAGCCCATGACGTGTCCCAGGAAGCTCTGCCTCTGTATTAATAAATGGTTTTGCTGCGGGAGTTTATGTATCTATATATATATATATATATATATATATATATATATATATGAGAAAATCACAAAGTAGCGCGTGAGTAGAGCAGTAAATGCAAAAAATTCCACAGGAAAATGAAAGGCGGATTCCAAGTACTTTCGAACTTGTTCAGTTCATTCTCAATGAATAACGAATAATTTTACAAAGGTGTTTTATATATGAGAAGCAACAGAGTGATGCCTCGCCCATGTACAACGAAAGGAAACAGAATAGAAAAATATTATCAAAGTCGGGTTTAGATACCGGATTTGAAGTATAAAACCAAATAGATAAGGTCTACTTCCGGAAATTCCAACTGTGAGCAAAGAATATATGTAGACATTTAGGTGACAAAACTAAGTACATACACACGCAATTATGAATACATAAAAATAAACAAGAGAAACATAACTAAATTAATAAATCAAAGGGCCTAAGATTTAAAATGGACACTTTTAATTACAGGGGCCAGTTTAAAGAGACCGGGGGATATATTAAAATTATACGAGGAATTAATGAATGAGCATTCGACAATATTTCTTTGAAGAAAGTCATCAGATTTGTAAATAAATTTATTCGAATTCCAATTGATGGGGTGACTATTTTCAGATAAATGGACAAAGAAAACACTATTACTTTCACCCCTCCTAATATTGTATTTATGTTGCGTCAATCGTACACTTAATGATTTACTGGTTTACCCAAAGTATTGCTTAGGCCAAACTGAACAATCGACAGAATACACCTTCCCCCTATACTATTGTTATTATTATGAATCAACATTTTGTACATGGTAGACTGATACTTGAATATGACACAAATGTTTAACCTATTTAAGAGGCAGGGAAGCAAAGAAAAGGACCCAGAAAACGGTAAAACGAGGGAGTTCTAAAAATTGTATGCGGGAGGGATTTCAGTTCTGTAAAACGATTTTTTTGCCAAATCTAGCTATTCTTGGATAAATTTTTGAGGGTAACAAAGATTGTTACCTATTTCAAAGGTCTTAGAAATCTCAAGATTCAAGAATTTCGTGCTGGCGACCCAAAACCTCGCGGAGAAACAGTGAAATAAATACAGATCGTTTTACTTTATCATTATGACCTGAGTAAAATTGAATATAAGAACCGGCGTTGGTAGGCTTCCGATAGGCGGAAAATTTAAATCCAGATGGAGTCCTACATGGGCGAGGCATCACTCTGTTGTTTCTTTTATATACACCACCTTTATATATATATATATATATATATATATATATATATATATATATATATATATATATATATATATATATCGAGAATTATTTTTAATAGGCAAACATAATTATGCTGTTAAAAAGGCAATTTTATTGCAAACTAGCTCTTGATCGAAGCCCTCAGAAGCAGCTATTCGCACATACACGAGAAGATAAGGCATAATCCATCTTTTCTAAGACAGAATGGATTATACGTTATCTTCTCGTTAATCGTTTTAACCATTTTGACTCTGTTCTTGACTCTTTCTACCTCTCGGTTCGACCTTGCTACTTGTTATAGCTAAATCTTAATTTGAATTTACCCATCCCTCTCCTACTTCCTCATTGGTGATTTTTTGTCTGAGAGGAGGTCCTTTATTTTTTACTCTCTTATATATACCTTTATTATATTATTTTCTCTTGTAGTTATCCTTGAGAATAAACTGAATAAAGTTCGAATGTACTTGGAAGCACCTTTTTCATTTTGCCTGCGGGACATTGCATTCATTGTGAACCTCACGTGGACACACAGGACGCTCAGGGACACGTAATTTATTTGTTATTGGGAAACAACGTTTCGGGTGTATCGTCCATCTTCAGGCTTAAAATCATAAAACAATAAAAAATACAGTAAAATATGATTAAATTGTTATCGTCAGTAATTTTATTAAAAAAATCATAAAGCGAAATATTTTTACAGGGAGGGGCGTAAAAAATTAATGGCTAAATTAATGCAATTTGATTAAACCTTTTGGAACGCGGGGAAGTCAGTGTCCTTCGAATAAGAATAGCGAAGAACTCGGATTTATGCAATTACCTGCGCTCGCTCGCATTTATGTTCTCATTTGTATTCTCTACTGGGGGTTGAGTCCTGCTAACCTTGGCTCAAGGGCACTAATTGATAGAGACTGGAACGTGGATTTGATGGTACTACTTTATCGGTTCTAAATTCCAAAAAACGTGGCTCGATTCCATTCAGTCCTACTACTCAGCTTGTTTTACTCTGCCACCCTCGGAATGATCGAGATCTTGCGAAGACCCGACTGTAATAGAAGAAAGAAGATTTGGGGTTATCTTAAGATTCCCTAAGTTTAAGAGGAATCCTTGCAAGGGATAACAGTGACCTCGGTTACAAGGTAAAGTACTCAGAAATTCAGAGGAAAGAAGAAGAAGAAGGCATGGTCCCATATGTACTTGAAACATGCATTTTTAGCACACAACGCATGGTATGACCTACCTATATAGGAACCATGTATGTAATGGAAAAGTTATGCTCACTTTCCAACAAAGCGTTGGACACCTCAAAGCAAAATAGCGCATCGCTATCCAGAAATTTCTTTACCTTAGAAAAAAGATGATTTAAAGCTTAAAAGAAGTACTCTTAAGACATTTTTCATGGCACCCATTTCATTATATGTCTACTACTGAAGAACACTAATACTACCTTTCTTATTCAGGTTCACGGTATGCCTCTCTCAAGTTTAGGCGCGGATTTTATTTACAGTAGCGGCCCAAAGTTAGCGGACACCTGGATTTTTTTTTTTATTCCTTAGGGATGTCTAAGAACTTTTTGATGTAGGTTTGCAAGAATGTGCTTAATGCACCTGAAAAGCAATGCAAAAAAAGTAAGGGCTTTCTAACTTCTTTGGAAATATCTAAAATGCTGATGCTTTTGAAATGTATGAAATCCTGTTATCCGTATGTGGTATGTTACAGTCAAAATGTTTACATATAGTACATCATACTTGTTGATTTATATGATATACCATGTCAAGAAGATCTGATCATGATACGATAATGGCGAAAACACGTAATTATACTGTGGAGTGAATAAGTCTGATACGCTGCATGAGGAGGACCTCAGCTGTCGACAAATCGCCCGGAGGGACGGTGGATCACATTCCAGTGTTGCAGAAGTGTTGAAGAGGATCCAAAAAGTGAGAACATCCAAGACCGACCTGGTTCTGGACAACCCAGGGTCAATGCTCAACGTGACGATAGGTCTCTGAGCCGCATGATCCTTCGAGAGAGTAAGAAAACCGCAGTCCAGGTTCACCAGGAATGGTTAATAAGACAACCGTCAGAACACCCCGTAGCTGACTGCTCGCACAAGGCCTAAAGTCATGTAAAGATCGCCGGAAGCAGTTGCTCAGCCTTCACTAGAAACGTCGTCGATTGGCTTAGGCACGTCGTCGCCCTAAATGGACTATGCTTCAGTCGGGACCTGTATGTGGCTGCAGGTCAAGTACAGGGGTAACAATCAACGATGAAAAAAGGTAGAAAATGTGTAAGAGTAGAGAGGATAGGTAGAAGAGGTGTATAATAGAGAGAGAGAGTAGTTGTGCCAGGTTTTCTGGCTACCTCAGTCGTTTATATCTTTATTAGTTGCAGTTATTATCACTAGTTTCTTATTGCAGCATTCAAGCCTTTGAATTCTTGTAGGCCTCTTAATGGTTGGTTGACTTTACTTATATTAATGTGTCCGCTTCGGATCTTTTGTTATATTTATTCATTTATTGTTATTTTGTTATATTTACCTATGTATTGTCCACTTCGGATCTATTATTTTATTTATTTATTTTTTTTTTATTTTGGTATTATTTTTTTTTTAATTATGTTTTCCACTTTGGATCTTTTAGTTAATATTATACTTATGTTTATTTTATTTATTCCTCTTATTTAACTTTCCACTTAGGATCATTTATGATCAAATTGTTATCATTATTTACGTGAAATAAATCAGTTTGGTTTTCTTTATCCATCGTTTAATATTGAATTGTCAATGTGAATTGAAATAGGATTAATCTTCTAGTAGTTTTTCAATAAATCGGTTGGATTACTTGTCGGGTAGGTTGTCTCGCCGTTTGTGATGGCAAATTTTGTATTTAATTTATTCTTGCTGATTGTTTAGGACATATATAACATTGTCATCTATTCCTCATTATTTCACTCTTATATTCATATTGATATGCAAATAAAATTTTACGACCCTATATTTATCTAATTTCCTAAAATTTCCCAGTTGTGCGAAAACCTTTGGCCGCGGCTGTAGATTTCGCGTTTCCTCTTTGCTGCTTCTTTGCTAAAACTATAAATAGTAACATGAGGGATACATACAGTGGGATAGGTAAGCATTCAATCCACGCTGTAAAACAGGCTCCGCGTGGGAACTTTCTCCCCAATGACACTTTTCTCGTTCTACAAGGTTGCAACCCATAGTGACCAAGCTCGTTACTAACAGTCTGTTTAACAATCCTCCTCGTCGGTGCTAAGAGATCTCGTGTCGAGCTTTCCTTGAGAACACGTCTCAGAAACCTACCGTTAATATAGAAATTAACAACGGTATATCTGAACTCCACAATTTTCTTTTGTTTCCCGGAGTGTGCGTTCATTTGCAACTGCTTGTGACACCAGACTGACATACGAGTATTATTGAATTATTTCAAACATATTGACAATTTATTTTAAATTTCTACATTGTTTATTGTTCCAAAAGGTTCTAAATGAACTACAGTTAACAACTCGAAACTTCAAGTCAGGATTGATATTAACTAAGACATTTTTAGAATAGTTATTGAATATATTCCCCTTATCATAATAATGAATTGATATATATATATATATATATATATATATATATATATATATATATATATATATATATATGCTAATCTGTCATATAATTCGAGCTTAGCAATTGAAATACCAGATATAATAAACTAAGGAGGATTGCCGAACTAAAGTAATGGTTTCTTTCCCACGGAAAGAAATTTCAGAAGGAGTAAAATTAATGAAAATAAAGTTTAAGGATAATTAGGAAATGTAGAAATGTAGAAATTTCATATGGAATGCTGGTGTACAAAATGCTGCGAACCTCAACCTTAATCAATTAATAGTACCTAGTTAGTTAGTTAGTCAGCGCCAATCCTTCCATGATACTGGGAGGATCCCCGACTGGATAATGAAATTTATATAAGGTCGGCCCGAGGGCCCCAGGAGCAAGTCCTCTTTGGGGAAGAGGTGCTAGGAAGTATTATTTTTTGACACCAAACCGCGTTTAGGGGGAAGCCTTCGTCACCTCGGGGGAGAGGGACCCGTTCCACGTCAGAGGTACGTGGATATAGATACCCATCGGCAGGATTCATTAGAACAGAGAGTGTGTGTGTGTGTTGTGCTGTGAAGGCGGGAGAGGAAAGAAAGCAGTGTTGTGATTGGCTATGTGTGAGGTGTAAGATCTACCCACCCGAAAACGGGGTAAGCACAGCGCGTCCACCAATCGATAGCCAGATCTCTCCGTGCGCTGACGTTTGTGTCCGCTCATGCCAGGATTCGGAATCGAACCCGGTACCGTGGCGTTGGGAGGCCAAAGCCGTATCCACTCGGCAACATGAGCTCTTAATAGTACTTATGTCTATATTTCTTAGATTAAGACAAGATTCTGATATGAACACAAAAACGAGTGATCGACATATATATATATATATATATATATATATATATATATATATATATATATATATAAAAGAATAAATCTTTTGAAGTGGAAATGGACTGGACACATTACCAGAAGTAATGACAGACGATGGAGGGAGAGGAATGTGTGACGATGCGTACATTCGCTCAATGGCAGACCTCACGGCTGTAGGATAATAAAAGCTGCACCATAACCAGGATCAAATTAGCTTATTGCTTCCGAAAACAACCAAACTTATCTCTTCCCAAACCTTGTTTAGGTTAGGTTATTTTGAAGCTGCCAACCTTATACTTAATTGGTCGATGCATCTAAAGCGACCAACCTAACATGTTGATTTCCACTGGACTTGGGAAGCAATGAGTTAAAGTATATGGTATCCACATGTCTTTGAATTAGTCATGGGAAACCTCTCCAACTTGTTGAGTTGTTTATCTATTGATTTTTTTTTTTTAATCTAATCTCCTTCCTCTCATCCTCTCTAGAAATATTAATTAATACCGCTATAACCCATTGGCGTTCCTCAGCAACCTTAGATTTCATAGAGCTTAATTACTTTATTCTCAATGTTTCTTTCAATAGCTGCGTGAAATTAAATAGTAAATATGTAGCTAAGAAACGTTATCTGAACAATAATTTGTGAAATATTTCATTCAAGCGCTTATATACCAGTTGCCCAATAGCGGTTATTTCTAAAAAATAACTTGGGTCATAGAGGGTTAATTAATGCAGCTATGTTGATATATTTTGTATTTGGCCCAGTGACCGTAACGTAAATAATTTCAGTGCTGCATTGAAGAAACTTCTACTTTCTATTAAATCCATTCATGAATTAAAAGATGCATGTAAATTACTGAGTTTGGACACCGTGGTGCATTGTACACCACAGCGTTTTAAATTTCATATACACTGTAAGCCTACTAACATCTCTTCTGACACCCACTCCTCTTCAAACTATTCTTAAAAAACTAAGAAATCTTTTTTTACCTCTTTGTATATGCGTGGTCTTCGAGTTTGTGATCGCCAAGTCATTTATAAAGAATTTGAAGCAATAAAATATATCGGAAAAAGTAAAAAATATCCCTCTTATTTCCAAAGCGAATCTCTACCATCGGCTTAAAGGTCATTTTATAGAAAAAATTAAAATAAAATGGTGTTCAAGAGATATAATATTTTGACTCTTTTACAACAACTAGCTCATGCATGTATCTACATATAAGTATTTGAAACATTTATGTTAATGTTTTTGAACAATAATTGCATTTTGAAGAGATCACTATTTAGATATTCTTCACCAAATTTCAATCTTAGCTCAGGTTTGTTTACGCTAGACCCCATTATCAATACAAACATAAAATCTCAAATAAAGTTGTTTCAGGATTTTGTACCCCCTAATTAGGGTTCAAAGGTGGGTAGTCTAATCCCCCCTTCCACTATTTAAGGCAATGTATGTCCAACCTCCTGTTCATTCCTTGAAAAGGTCTTTAAGAATAAAGACGAAAGCGCTCGGAATCGTTTTTTACTTTTCCTTTGTTGGTGTATCTGCATATTCTTCATTAAATGAAGCAGCTTCATTTATACGATCCCAAGTAAATCCCGCTGTAGACTTTACATAGAATAAACCACTAAAGGATTAGAAAATAAATATAATAATATAAATACAGTTAGAGGATTGGGCAAACCCCAATACCCTTTTCAACTATCAATCTATCTTAAATCATCAAACCGATTAGTAGAATAATAGTCATTTTTTTTTTTGCCAAATATAAAATTGAAAGAAATTGAATATATATTTGGGCATCAATTGAAAGAAATCAATTTGAATTAAAGTGAAGGTTTATTTAAATTAAGCAACTCCATGTTATTTCAAATTTGTCCATAGGATGAATGTAATTTATTGAACTAATTTCTTGCCAAAAACAATTATTTATTTCTTCTTCTTGTGTGTTCATGCATTTTTCTGATTTTAAATCTTTGTTTGTTCCTCGTCTTGTTTGAGTTACGTCATATTTTTTTCATTTATAAACTTGTGTAACTCAACCTCTTGATTATTCTTAATATAGCTCTAAAGATGTAAACACTAAAGTGCTTTGGTTTGTCTTTATTTTCATTTCATTTTTTACCTATAGTATTGTATCATGAGCTACAACCTTTACAATATATATATATATATATATATATATATATATATATATATATATATATATATATATATATATATATATATATATCAAGGCAGAAACAAGAGAGGTAGTAAAACCACTTTGTAAAATTTAAAACTAAAAAAAGAAGCCCCCAAGTATCGTATCTTTTAAGTTTTTGAGACTCGGCTTCGCTTTTTTGTTTTCTTCCTGATCCAGGCTCGTGGAAAGCGTGTAATACGGAAATTCTTCTGGAAATGAGGATTTTTGCATGCAAGGAAAGTACGTTCCAAAATGCTCTTTACTCGTTAATGACTTGGAGAGGAAAGTGAGCGAAAAGAAATGAGCTCAAAAAATGCATTAAATTGAAGAAAACTAAACGATCATTTCCGAAAGGCCGTCCGAAGCCAAAAGGAAAAGATCGCTCAGATTCTCTAGGGGAAGTTTTTGCGAGGCCGAAATTTCTTCTCGACAAAAATCGCGCCTCGAGACATTGACATACAAACGTTGCAAATAGATTTTATAGCAGAGTCGATCACTCATGAGAACTTTCAAAGTAACCACCAATGTGACAAGCAACATTTGCATAAGGATATTCATAGTTGGACATAATAAGAAACCATACAAAAAATATCGTTAATTCATAAGTTTAACTGATTATAATTTAAAAATATACAGGGTGTCCTTAAAGTCATTTACAATTGAAAAAAATTATTACAAAGGCAATTGATAAGATATCCTAATCAGACTTGCTCTATTGTACTCAGTGGTTTTGAAAGTTTTTTTTAGCTCATTTAATACACCTCTATATGGGTACCATTAGTCGCACAAAGCACATCAACACGGTACTCGATTTCTTGCCATGTTCGCTGTAGCATAGCCTCATCAATGGTTGCAATCGCATCTGTTATCTTTTGCTTTAGTTCAGTAATGTACCGTATTCGACACACGATATCTTCAACATAGCCTCATAGAAAGAAATCCAGAGGTATGATATTTGGTGAACGTGATGGCCACAGAATTGGTCCCTCCCCTCCAATCCAACGGTCTGGAAATGTTTGATTAAGGAACTCACGAACATGTAGTCCCCAATGTGGTAGGGCACCATCTTGCTAGAAAATGATGGTCGTTTGAAGGTTCTGTAGTTGTGGTGCCACATATTCAGTTCAAAGGTCAAAGTAGACATTTGCAGTAATTGATCTCGTGGAAGAAAAATGGACCAATAATTCGATTGCACATAATCCCACGCCAGACATTCACTTTGGGGCTATCTCGCTGAACTTCTCTAGTCAGGTGGGGGTGTTGCGATACCCAGATTCTCACATTGTGTTTGTTCAGTTTCCCTGAAACATAAAAGGTCGCCTCATCACTAAAACAAACTCGCCTGAGGAATGTATCATCATGTTGCTGCATGTTAACTGCAAACTCTTTTCGTCATTTGGCTCGATTGCCTGTAGGAGTTGCACTTTGTAAGCGTACAGTTCTTGTGTAAGACCTTGTGTACTGTTGGACGTGGTAGCTCTAACTGTTTGGCAGCAGTACGGATGGACTTTGTGGGAGAACGAGAAAAGGTTTCTCTTACACGATCGATGTTTTCCTCAGATGTTGTTGGTCGCCAACTCCTCTTTCTATCTAACATTGTCCCTGTCTCCATAAATTTATTGTGCCATGCTCGAATTGACGGATGTGATGGTGGATCTTTTCCATACTTTGTTCTGTAGTTTTGTTGAGTCCGATTTTGTCTCAATAAACCACGATACACATTGTGCCTTCTCTTGAGGAGTAGCCATTTATTAGGGGTTCATTCAAAAGGATGCCTCGTTAATAAACAAGATGCCTGAAACACAAAAAATATGCGCAATAAATTAATTTATTTATATTCTTATTCAAAACTGCTAAATAATATTGGCCAATGTTTCAAAACTAGGACAAGAGGACTTAATTGGCGTTCGTAAGTTCGTAAGCAATCATCAAGATGCTCATCGATAAGTCGAGATCGACATTTTGATTTCATGATATTCATCGGTAAAAAACAACGATACTCATGGCAAAGAGAACCAATTTTATGGCTTACTTTTAAAAGAAAAGGATGTTTTTTTCTGAAATCCCTTTTTTAAAAGTTCATCTATCAAAACTTTCTAGCATTCAAGATCAACCTTCACTTAAAAGAATCTTGTAATGGATGCAACTATACCAACTACATTTACGTAATAAAAAGATTTAATGAAAGATAAAGCACTTTTTTAAACTGTCTTCTAACTTGTTAAAGTTTTCGTTCCTTATTATTTTCTTCATAGTTGAGAAATGTTTGAGACTTCCCTTCATTCTCAGATGTAAATCCATAAAATTAGTTTAGTTTAAAATGAATCGGGACAACCTACCATTATGTTTATCTTCTTCCTCAAATCCAAATTCAAGGGAATCATTTTTTTAGATAAGACAGCAATCCGAAACCACCAACCGCAAGAATCTATATAGTTAATTAAGGTTTGGATTTTGGATTCTTTTTATCTCCAATTAACTCTACAAATCTCGCATAACTTTACTTTTACTGCGCTATAGTACTTCTCTTTGCAAGATAAACAAGGTCAGGTTGCTTATCTTTAATATCTTCCTGTATCTTTAATATCTTCCTGTACCGAACGAAGGTAAAAAATCCTTTGTTGCTCTCGGCTTATCCTGATAGCTCATCGGAAAGCTTGAGCAAAACATGTGTCCATTGACCTTGCACATGTGTTCACTGGCCTTGCATGTATTTATTGGCCTTGAATGGTCCATTGATTTCAATCGTAGTTAGTCTTTGCATGCAAGGGAAGGGGGTGCTACACCTGAAATCGAGAGGAATGGCATGCCCTACTTACCCGAGTCTGTATCCTGCGAAGGAGGGTCAGCGTGTCGCAGCTGACATCTGTAAGAATGTATGCCAGCCCAGTTCCAAGTCCCGCAGAGGACCGGTGGGCTTCGACACATTTTAACTTCCTCGATCTTCACCACTTTCGTGCGGGAGACGCTCTCGTTGGTTTTCAATTTCAATTTATTTTTAACGGTCGATAAGTATCCAATAAACTGAATGTGTATATCATCGCCTCCACCAAAACGCTTCTTTTAACCACTTGGAAGTTTTATTTTACTCATTCAGAACACATTGAAAAATTATTTAAAGCGATAAAAATATAAATTTATATTTTACGTAAATGTTCCATAACGTTTGTAAGAAAAGCCGAATCGACCAACCGCAAGAATCATTTAATATGGTCGAAAAGATGGACTTTTTTTTTAGTTTATTGAGTTTCAGGTTTCGTATTTCAGGATTAAGGGGATAATTCGTATCAAAAGACGTATGATTACATGTAAACGTTCCACACTATATTTTTTTTCCTGCCTCCGACAAAACCGTCGCTATGGATAATAACATTTTATTTAAAATTGACAAAAGGACGCGTTTTTATGCGAGGCCGCGTTCAAATTACATGACGTTCTTCGAGGAAAGAGAAGTAAAAAGAGCGAAACCAATAATAAAACATGATGATAAACCTGATAATGGGATAGGGGTGTAACAAAGTACTAATGGTACTTCTATATTGCACTACTAATAAAGGAAATCTATCGTGCATCAAGAGTTAAAATATGCAATTCTAACATTACAAAAAAACAAGCAATAACAACAGCCAGTCATTGCCAGAGACGCGCAACTCTTGTCTTACGTTCGTCTCTTATTGTTTTTATTGTAATCGATTAACTATTAGCATCACGCATACCATTCTTTTGGCTGTGGCCCCAGTCCAGGTAATGAAATTAATATAAAGATTAGTATGACAATCGCTGACAAGTCCGAGGGTACGAGGGACCCGTCCGTGTGTGGGTGGCAGGAAGTAAAAAATGGTATTAATGTGTTTTGCCACAAGCCAGGGAGCGTTTTGAATCATTCATGGCCCAAGGAAGAGACACCTGTTCGACGACAGACGGGTATATATTGAAAGCCGTCTCGGTTAGGTCTGTCCTCGCTCGTAATCGACGTACCGAAGTAGCCAGGTGTGGAAATACAGCGTCGTACCTCCCAAACCACGCCATCCCCTGTAGCTACATTTAAAAATCCTTAAAAATTTTTGGTTCACAATATATATATATATATATATATATATATATATATATATATATATATATATATATATATATATTTAAATGTGAGACTGAACTTTTCAGGCACAAACAAAGAAAATGGAAACTTTTATTAAATTACAAAATAGTAAACCTAAGCTTTGCAACCGAAATCAAGTTGAAAAGATTTACAAATGAAATTAAAAAAAAAGAAGAAAACCGAGAAATGCGATCCAAAATTAGATACGGTTTTCGTTGTATGTGCAGGAGCACTGTATCATACGTGGGGGCACAAGAAGTATACTTTACTCTCGCTTGGTAAACCTGACCCATCCCTGATTCGAAACCACCTCATGCAATGTGGTTCTAGGGTCACACTCGAGAACCTCATGATACTTAATGCGGTCAGCGACATCTCAGACCTCTACCGGCTAGAGTCACTTTACATTACAAAACTTCAACCCTCGTTAAATAACTCTCTATCTGTTCCGTTAAATATAGTCACACATTAACACGCATGTTAATATGTTAGGACAGTTTGCATTCTTTTGTATGAAAAAAAATGTTAATGTTGCTTCTATTTCATTTCCCTTCTCTCGTTTGTTTTCCTTCTTCGTATTCCCATCGTATTTAATTCGTTTCAAACTTAAGCTTCATGTTGCACGATTTTTTTTCCTATTTAGTAGACAAATTTTGATGTGCATATTTTAATCTGTAATTTTTATTAATTCTTTAACATTGATGATGAGATATTATAATCCTGAAACGTTTGCAATAAATGCGACGAAGCGTCTTCGGTTCTGTCCTGATTATTACGTGTCTACTTCGCCTGAAGTTTGCGTCCA
The DNA here is from genome assembly GCA_963969495.1 of Ceratothoa steindachneri. NCBI lineage: Eukaryota > Metazoa > Arthropoda > Malacostraca > Isopoda > Cymothoidae > Ceratothoa > Ceratothoa steindachneri. The sequence continues at coordinate 160,810,261 of OZ018320.1, forward strand.
GCAATTTGTTCTTCACTTTTGTATATTTAGAAGCCATTACGATCAGGAAGCATTAAAGAAGTACAGATAATATATATATATATATATATATATACCCACCCCGAACCCTAAGTGTGGTCGGCAGAAGTAGGTATTTGCGCTCCTTTTTGCGGTGCTGCGGTACTTCGGTTCACAGAAAGTATATATTAAAAAAATAAAGTTACTCTACCATTTTTCATTTAAAGTTATATAAAAAACTACAATTATCTTATTTATTAAATAATTATCTTATATTAAATAATATAACAATATCAGGTCGTTTTATATTATACTTATAAAAGAAAGAAAATGGTGAAGCAACTTTATTTTTTTATATAATACCAAGTCGTTGAAATATAAATTACAAAGTTTGTAAAAAGTAAAATATAAATAGACCAGGCAATGACTTCGCCACTTCCTCCCACCACACCTTACGGGGGGAGTTTGCGCTTCGCTACTAAGACTAAAATTTAAACTCTAAAAAAAAGCAGCCATGGTTAAATTTTTATAATTTTTTTTAACTTCGCTAATTATAATAATTTTACAAAGGAACTCTAAACTAAATCCCCCCCCCCTTTAAAAATAGTTATAGATATAGACAGAAGCTATATAAAAAAAAATTCGATACTTATATTTAATTCTGAACTTCACCATTTTGTTTTTTGATATTATAAAATAATTATTAGAGATAATAACTAAGATGAAATTATTATTCAAATACTCAAAAAGATCCCCTTCTTAAATTATAGAGTTAGTGTTGATGATGATACACGACGGGTATTATTATTATAGATTGGAGTGGCACGGCTGCTTTTAGATAGCAATTAAGGTTCCACTATGATAAAAAGCTTGAAAACAACTGGTCTACAGAGACTCATCCAATATTAACTTTGCATGAGAAGCCTCTGAGTGCCTAATGAGTGCCAAACCATACTTCAAAGGTTGATTTCTCTTATATAGGGTGGCACCCCCAAAACGGGCCCCAACTTTCGATAGGCCTCATTTCTTAATTTTCTGCAAGGCTTGAATGAAATTTTGGTGATAACTAGTTTATTGTGTTTAAAAACATCATATCAAAACATGAGAGTCTTTGGACTTTTCTTCTTTATTCTAGAGCAAGTGATCGAGATGACCTCCATTTAGCTCTGTGCATTTCTTGAGGCGCAGCACAAAGTTGTTCATGACGTCCTTACAAACCGACCGACTAATGGCTCTGATCTCCTCCCTGATGTCTTCCTTGAGTTCCGTGATGGTCCTGGGTCTCCCTGCGTACACTCTGTATTTAAGGTAGCCCCAGAGAAAGAAATATGGGGGGCTAAGGTTTGAGCTGTGAGGTGCCCACTCAAAATCAGTCTTGAGACTTGAAGTGTGAGAGCTTGCTCCATCTTGCTGGAACCAGAACTTCCCCATAAGCGACAGGAACAGGGTCGGCAGCTCCCTCTTGAAGGTTTTGAGGACCTCAACATACCGCTCCTTGGTGACTGTCACTGTCGCGCTAGATTCCTCGAAGAAGAATGGTCCGATGATCCCTCTGGCCGAGATTGCAGTCCATACCGTGCACTTAGGGGAGTGTAGGGGCTTGGTGGCTACCTCAGTTGGTCTGGAGATCCCCCAGAAGACATTTGTCTTCGAATTTACCTTTTCTTTAAGATGGAAGTGAGCTTCATCTGAGGTCCAAAGGAGGTTAAGGAAAGTTGGGGTCTCCTGAATCTTCTCCAGTATCTTGACTGCCATAGCCTTTCTCTGCTCCTTGTCTGAGGCTGTAAGTGTCTGCTTCGTCTGTATTATGTATGGGTAGGCCTTTGCATCCATTACAAGCACTCTTCTGCAAGTCTCACGGGATATACCGAGGGGCTGACTTCTCTTGCGCACATAGCTTTTTGGACTCTGCTGAAATGACTCTCTCACGCTCTCGACCAGTTCAGCTGTACGCTTCCTGGGGCGTCCTGAATGGCTTGGACGGTTGTCACTGGCTGCATTCAGGTTCTCCACTGTCCCATAGTTCTCGAAGTGGTCCACCCAATCCTGAATTCTACTCAAGATACGTTCCGAAAATTTTCACATACCCTAACATCTCCAATTAAAAAAAACTGTTAAAATATTTTCCTACACAGAAATCCCCGCTGGTTTTAACTGTTTTTTGGCTCCTTTGGTTTCGTTTTGATCAGGTTCGCCTTTTAGGAAGAGTCCCGGTCACTTCCGGTCTTCTTACGTACGTTCGTTGCCCACGCAAAGGGGTATCTGATGTCATACGGAGGTTTGCGTGCCCTCCTGGCCCTAAGGCCTGCAGGAATATCTGCGGCTATTTTCCATGCATTTTCACTTCCTCTATCACCACTTTCTTAACATCTTGCCCTATAAGATTTCAGCGCAATTCGCCTCGTTGCTATTGCGATGTTAATTAGAGAGGGAAATATGTATTTGCCCAAATGATTATTATTATCATTATTATTATTATTATCATAGTCCTTAAATTTAACTATCCTTCGGACGCGATGATTTAGGACGGATTATGGAGAAGGAAGGTAACAATTGATTTAATCTCATATCTAAGAAGGAAATGAAGAATAAATAACACAAGACAAGCTAAAGAAGGGAAGGGAGAAGGAAATGAAGAATAAAGAACACAAGACATGTAAGGAAGGAAAAGGGGAATAAAATGAAGAATAAAGAATACGAGAAAAGATAACGAAGGGAAAGGAGAAAGAAATAAAAAATAAAGAACACAAATAAAGCTATCGTAGGGAAAGGAGAAGAAAACAGGGAATAAATAAAAAAAGACAAGCTAACGAAGGGAAAGGAGAAGGTAATAAAGAATAAATAACAGGATAAAAGCTAAGGGAGGGAAAAGAAAAGGAAATGAAGAATAAAGAACAAAAGAAAAGCTAACGAAGAAGAAGGATAATGAAATAAAGAAAATAAGACAAGCTATCGAAGTAAAATGAAAAGAAAATGAAGAATAAATAAAAGAAGACAAGCTAACGACGGGAAAAGAGAAGAAAATGAAGAACAAAGAACACATAAAAAACTAACTATGGAAAAGGAGAACTAAATGAAAAATAAAGACAAGAAAAGCTAACGAAGGGAAAAGAAAAGGAAAGGATGAATGAAGAACATAAGAAAAGCTAACGAAAGAAAGGATAAGGAAATGAAGAATAAGGAACACGAGAAAAGCTAACGAAGGGAAATAAAAAGCAACTGAAGAATAAAGAACACATAAAAAACTAACGAAGTGAAATGAGAACAAAATAGAAAATAGTGGATACAAGAAAAACTAACGAAGGGAAAAGTAAAGGAAATGTAGTATAAAAAACACATGAAAAGCTAACGAGCGGAAAAAAGAAATGAAGGATAAATAAGACAAGAAAAGTTAAGGTAGGGAAAAGAGAAGGAAATGAAGAATAAAGAACACAAGAAAAGCTAACGAAAGGAAAAGAGAAAGTAATGAAGAATAAATAACACGAGAAAAGCTATCAAAGATAAAGAAAACAAGAATAGATAAGGAAGGGAAATGACAAGGAAATGATTCATAAAGAACACAAGAAAAGCTAACGAAGGGAAAGAAGAAGGAAATGAAAAATAAAAAAAACACAAAACTAGCTAATGAAGGGAAAAAGGAGAAGGAAATGAAGAACAAAAAACACAAGACTAGCTAACGAAAGGAAAGGAGAAGAAAATGAAGAATAAAAAAACACAAGACTAGCTAACGAAGGGAAAGGAGAAGGAAATCAAGAATAAAAAAACACAAGACTAGCTAACGAAGGGAAAGGAGAAGGAAATGAAGAATAAAAAAACACAAGACTAGCTAACGAAGGGAAAGGAGAAGGAAATGAAGAATAAAAAAACACAAGACTAGCTAACGAAGAGAAAGGAGAAGAAAATGAACAATAAAAAAAACAAGACTAGCTAACGAAGGGAAAGAAGAAGGAAATGAAGAATAAAAAAACACAAGACTAGCTAACGAAGGGAAAGGAGAAGGAAATAAAGAATAAAAAAACACAAGACTAGCTAACGAAGGGAAAGGAGAAGAAAATGAAGAATAAAAAAAACACAAGACTAGCTAACGAAGCGAAAGGAGAAGGAAATAAAGCATAAAAAAACACAAGACTAGCTAACGAAGGGAAAGGAGAAGGAAATTAAGAATAAAAAAACACAAGACTAGCTAACGAAGGGAAAGGAGAAGGAAATGAAGAATAAAAAACACTAGACTAGCTAACGAAGGGAAAAAGAGAAGGAAATGAAGAATAAAAAAACACAAGACTAGCTAACGAAGGGAAAGGAGAAGGAAATGAAGAATAAAAAAACACAAGACTAGCTAACGAAGGGAAAAGATAACGAAATGAAAAAATAAAAAAACACAAGACTAGCTAAGGAAGGGAAAGGAGAAGGAAATGAAGAATAAAAAACACAAGACTAGCTAACGAAGGGAAAGGAGAAGGAAATGAAGAATAAAAAAACACAAGACTAGCTAACGAAGGGAAAGGAGAAGGAAATGAAGAATAAAAAACACAAGACTAGCTAACGAAGGGAAAGGAGAAGGAAATGAAGAATAAAAAAACACAAGACTAGCTAACGAAGGGAAAGGAGAAGGAAATGAATAATAAAAAAACAAGACTAGCTAACGAAGGGAAAGGAGAAGGAAATGAAGAATAAAAAAACACAAGACTAGCTAACAAAGGGAAAGGAGAAGGAAATGAAGAATAAAAAAACACAAGACTAGCTAACGAAGGGAAAGGAGAAGGAAATGAAGAATAAAAAAACACATAAGACTAGCTAACGAAGGGAAAGGAGAAGAAAATGAAGAATAAAAAAACACAAGACTAGCTAACGAAGGGAAAGGAGAAGGAAATGAAGAATAAAAAAACACAAGACTAGCTAACGAAGGGAAAGGAGAAGGAAATGAAGAATGAAAAAACACAAGACTAGCTAACGAAGGGAAAGGAGAAGGAAATGAAGAACAAAAAAACACAAGACTAGCTAACGAAGGGAAAGGAGAAGAAAATGAAGAATAAAAAAACACAAGACTAGCTAACGAAGGGAAAGGAGAAGGAAATGAAGAATAAAAAAACACAAGACTAGCTAACGAAGGGAAAGGAGAAGGAAATGAAGAATAAAAAAACACAAGACTAGCTAACGAAGGGAAAGGAGAAGGAAATGAAGAATAAAAAAAACACAAGACTAGCTAACGAAGGGAAAGGAGAAGGAAATGAAGAATAAAAAAACACAAGACTAGCTAACGAAGGGAAAGGAGAAGGAAATGAAGAATAAAAAAACACAAGACTAGCTAACAAAGGGAAAGGAGAAGAAAATGAAGAATAAAAAAAACAAGACTAGCTAACGAAGGGAAAGAAGAAGGAAATGAAGAATAAAAAAACACAAGACTAGCTAACGAAGGGAAAGGAGAAGGAAATAAAGAATAAAAAACACAAGACTAGCTAACGAAGGGAAAGGAGAAGGAAATGAAGAATAAAAAAACACAAGACTAGCTAACGAAGGGAAAGGAGAAGGAAATAAAGAATAAAAAAACACAAGACTAGCTAACGAAGGGAAAGGAGAAGGAAATGAAGAATAAAAAAACACAAGACTAGCTAACGAAGGGAAAGGAGAAGGAAATGAAGAATAAAAAAACACAAGACTAGCTAACGAAGGGAAAGGAGAAGGAAATGAAGAATAAAAAAACACAAGACTAGCTAACGAAGGGAAAGGAGAAGGAAATAAAGAATAAAAAAACACAAGACTAGCTAACGAAGGGAAAGGAGAAGGAAATGAAGAATAAAAAAATACAAGACTAGCTAACGAAGGGAAAGGAGAAGGAAGTAGAAAAAAAAAAGATTTGCCCGGTCTTCAGAACAAGTTCAGACAATAAGGACGAACCCTTAAAAGTACACATCCTAACCACATTTTGAAAATCTTTATTCTTTCTTTTATTTGAATTTTCAAACTTTTGCGACTCAACTTTGTTGTTTAAATATTTCCCAACCGTGTCCCAAATTTTGATTTGTGGAGAATCCAAATTCAAAATTTTCTTTGATTTTGGATACGAACTAGAATTTCTTTTACTGTCTTCCGTACAGTCAGAAATATCCTTTTCTATTAAAACGATCCTCATTCTCAAGTGAATGGGGGGAATCTTAGCAAAAAGGAGAAAAAAAAACTAATAATAAAAGTGTTTACATCTTGGCTTACAGGACTTAATAGATCCTTTATAGGACAAGTCTCAATAAATTGACTGAAGCATAAACCTTGTTCAAGGTCACGGTGAGTCCTGCATTCGACTGTTATGTCAAGAGAGGAAGAGAGTGTATGTATGTATTGTACGAATAAAACGCACAGGACTGAAAGCTATATAAGTTAGAAACGAATAATGGCGTAGATACCTCGTACGTTTAAACGCACACAACTAAATGTTTTGTCAGTCAGAATACATTTCATGACGTACGTATTTTGCACGAAGAAACCCTCACATAACTAATGGTATCTCATATCAGAATAAATTTCAAGGCATACACATGGTGTACAAATAAATCACAAAAATAAATGATATGTCAGTGAGAGCAAATTTCAAGGTGTAAATATATGGGATAAATAAAGCGCACACAACTAAGTGCATGTCAGTCAGAACACATGTCAAAGCGTACACAAGTTGTATGAACAGAGCGGAAATAACTAAATGGCATGTCAAATAGAATATATATATATCAAGCCGTACACATATTGTACGAATTAAACTCGCACAGCACACAAAGCACATATATGTACGAATAAAATCCACAGGACGAAATACAAAGTCATTCAAAATACCTTTCAAAATATACACTTATTCTTCAAAAAAGGAGCACACAAATAAATGCTATGTCTGTAAGAATATATTTAAATGCGTACATATGTTGCACAAATAAAGTGCAAAGAAATAAATGATAAGTTAGTCGGAATATATTTCATCGCGTACTGTGTACGAATAAAGCACACAGCTAAATGTTATGTCAGCTATGACATATGTCCACATGATATCAACCAGAATGCTTTTAAACACGTACACATAAAGCGTACAAACTAAATGTTATGTCAGTCAAAATATGTTTCAAGTCGTATTCATGAAGTAAGAATACAAAGCATTAAACTAAGTAAATTATGAGTGAGAACACATTTTAAGCGACACGTAAATATAAAACACACCAAACTAAATGATATGTCAGTCAAAATACATTTCAAGGCATACGAATATTGTACAAATAAAGTGGCCATAAATAAATGCTAGGGCAATCATAATACATTTAAAGGCGTACGCATTTTGTAGGAATAAAAAAAAAACACATTTATGCGTTATACCAGTTAGAACACATTCCCTAGTGTACACATATTGTACGAATAAAGTGCACAGCACTAAATTTTATCTCAATTTAATGCAACTGATGCCCTATAGAAAGGCAAAATTCTTGATTAGTTTAGTTAAAAACTTTAATTGCGAAAGTTAAGAGGAATTTCTTCAAAACGCTGTTCTATTGTTAACGAAACTTTTGGCTTACGTCAATGTCACGTCATTCAGTGTTAGGTGCATTTATCAGGAATAGTTTTAATAACCTCAACAAAAAAAACAACTCAGAATTAAAAGTACGAGTTTGTTAGGTCACTTAGGTGCATTGAAGATATTAGTCAGCGTTTGTCCAGAAGCGAGATGGTTGACTTAGTTACGTTTGTGGGAGACTTAGTGAAGTTAATGTAGAAGACTAATTTTGGGGCGTTTTTTGCAATTTAATTAAAAAATCCCTAACGTGCGATCACTGCACAAGCAAAAACTTATGTGTGCGCGTTGGGAAGGCCTCCCAAAATTTAACTGCAGGCACGTGATTCACGGAAACCTGACTAACATACTTGCTTCACAAGCACTAAAGTAACCATAATTTCAAAACAAGCAATGGTTGACTGGTTAAATATTTGTCCAGAAGTTTGCATTGTGGGGGAACTGTAGAATAGTGATGTTTATCAAATCGGCGGGCCAGATAGCGTAAAATAGATTCGGCAGAAGAGAATTAAACCAGGGGTAGCATGTAGAGGGATAATGGGTGTTTGGGGAAGTGGAACCTTGAGCAAGGAGGGGGGAGGTAGGTTGGAGGGTATGTTAACGAGGTATGTTATGTAAGGAGGGTAGGTTACGTTAGGTTAGGTCATTTTTTTTTAAATTAAAGGCTCATTGGTGACTGCCTCCTTGGGCATAAGTCGCCGTACTTACCAGTGCCTAGTACAAAGCTACTTTGAAATAGCAACATAAAAAGAACAATAAAATAAAAAAAGGGAAGAAGACAAGAGGCAGGAAGCAAGCTCAAGCGTAGGTGGGAGGTCCGCCTCCCCCCGTATACACTGGCACGGTTCCAGCGTGACACGAAGTCTGCTCCAAAAAGATAGAACGCAATACTCCCGGCGCTGTACAAGCTTTGCGAGCAGAGGCGTAGCGACAAATAGCTATACCTAACTCACCAAGGAGTTTCCTAGCCCTAAACCCAAAGGGCTTAGGGTATGACTGGCGTCTCTCGGCGCCATAAGCACCGTCGAAGTCAGCTACGGATGCAGTGGGAGCTGTTGGCGACTGAGGGAGGCGCTAGGCTCGCGCGTACAGGAGAATAATGCACTGTGCACGGCGTAGAGCGAGTGGCATCTCCCCAGCATCAACAGGTAGGCTCTCAATGGGTGAAGTGCGGAAGGCACCGGTCGCCAGGCGAAGGCCGGTGTGGTGGATCGAGTCCACCTTCCGCAATACACGCTCAGCTGCGGATGCATAAAACTCGCATCCGTATTCGCGGTTCGAACGAACAGAGGGACGATAAAAAAGTAAGGCAGTAGCCCTATCAGCGCCAAGGCGCTGAACGTCACGGAACGAAGAATATCCATGGTGCGGGTACAAGAGACCTTAAAGCTATGAATATGAGCCTCCCAGGTTAGGCGTCGGTCAAATACCCCTCCCGCCTGGTGACCCTTTGGCATGGCGACTCCACCTTGGGCATAGCGTAAAAAGGATAGAGTGTGAAGTGAGAAGGAAAGGGGATGTGAGGAAGGTATGGGTAGAGATGAAGTAGGTTGTTGAAAACTCACCATCCCAAACCGGAGCTCAGGGGTTAGAGAACATTGTCCCCTCCCCCCTCAGCCCCGATCCGCGATAGTTAGCTGAAAAGAAGGTCAGCATCTACCCTGTGAAAATAGAGGCCGACCAGAGAAAGTTGTGGAAGAGGTTGTAGGGGAAGTGAGGAAGTAGGGGCGAAACACAGGCTCTCTGAAAGAAGGAGAGGAGGCTAGCTGGGGCCGGACGGGGCGCTGAGTCCCGTCAGCACGGCGGCCAGAAGGCAAATCGTCATGCCCCTTACGGGGTTAGGTTAGGTCAAGGGATAGGGTAGGGTATAATAAAAATCATAAACCCTCATAAACGTGTTAGCCTACTTTGAATATCTTCATATCGGGCCTACCAGTATATTGCTAATATTTCAGAACGGAATTGGAATTGGTATAAAACTTTAAAGCACCGAATACTTGATTGAGGTTAAAATTGAGTTTCAGCCTATTTGGGATCACGCTTAATTACGTACAATTTCCGATGCATTTTGTTTCTTATAGTTTGGTCCTAGGCGGTCTCTTCACCTGACCTCATCATCGAGATTATGTTTTATCGTTAAAATGAATGAATGACTTGTGGTAACGTGGTTGGCCAAACATAGCAAACAAATGAAGTCATTTATGATAACCAATAGAATCCAAGTGTTTAGGTGAATTAATGAGAAACGAAAGTTTTTAAAAACTATTCTAAACAAAATGACACGCATCGAAAAAATGGCGTGGGTAAGCTAATCGAGACTTTTCTAGAAATGCTGTACGAATAAAGCGCACAAAAATGGATAATATGTCATTCAGAGTATATTTAAGGCGCACACATGTCATTCAGAATACATTTAAGGCGTACATAGAGTATGCGGCACGGATATAAAGCACTAGCTAAGTTCTATGTCAGGTAGAATACATTTCAAGGCGCATATATCTTGTACGAATAAACGCACACAATGTTTACGAATAAAATGCACACAACTAACTGTTGTTTACGAATAAAATGCACACATCTAAGTCTTGTTGACGAATAAAATGCACAGAACTAAATGTTATTACGAATAAAATGCACACAACTAAGTGTTGTTACAGAGTACAGTTTAACACTGCACCTTTTATTTTGAATGTTCGACTATTCACTTTTTAAATATACATCCCTGCTTCTTGCAGTTCAAACAAGTTGCTAATTTTTTGTTCTGCTCTTATATTTTTAAAAATTTTACATCACATTGTATACGAATATATGTGCTAGATTTTACTCTATTACACGCTAAAGGATTATATATATATATATATATATATATATATATATATATATATATATATATATATATATATATATATATATATATAAGGAAATTACTCACAAAGTGGCACGTGAGGAAAGCAATAATATGAAAATTAATCCATAGGAAAATGAAAAGATGAATCCAAGCACTTTCGAACTATATTTACAAGTTCATTTTCAAGGAATAACATGAAAATGGAGAAGACAACCTTATATAGGGTACAAAGATACGAAGGGAACGCCCATCACATAGTACAAACCAATGGAATAACACAAAAACAAGACAGAAAAATACCAATAAAAAGAACAATAGGCAACTAATAACAGGCATATGCATCCCTAAAACGATATACACACAACAACGCGGTGTATATGAATGGAAATGGTGGGTGAAAAAACAAAAATCATTTTAAAGGATTATCATTAGAACGAAAACATTTAGGGCTAAGAGTTAATCCACGATCATAGCAGAGACACGTGGTGGGGGAGGCAATGCGAACAATATTACACTAATAAAGAGTGACAACAGGCTGCATTATGAAGCTATTTCATTTAGTAAAGGTTTTTTAAAAACAGGGTCGAGTTTAAATAAGCCAGGGGAAATATTTATATTAGGTAAGATGGCAATTAATGAACACTCGACAATATTTCTTTTGGTATTTTTCTGTCTTGTTTTTGTGTTTTTCTATTGGTTTATACTATGTGATGGGCGTTCCCTTCGTATCTTTGTACCCTATATAAGGTTGTCTTCTCCATTTTTATGCTATTCTTTGAAAATAAACTTGCAAATATAGTTCGAGAGTCCTTGGATTTATCTTTTCATTTTCCTGTGAGTTAATTTTCATTTTTCATATATATATATATATATATATATATATATACGTGTAAAACTCACAAAGTATTGCGTGAGTAAGCAATAAATGCAACAAAGCCCACAGGGAAAATTAATACAAGGATTCCAAGTACTTTCGAACTTTATTTCGAAAGTACTTGGAATCCTCGTATTAATTTTCCCTGTGGGCTTTGTTGCATATATATATATATATATATATATATATATATATATATATATATATATATATATATATATATATATATATATAAAACACTTGTAATTGATTTGTTCGTTGGGAATCTGATATGTAGTAGGAATATGAAGACCCAGGTGATTACACTGATCATTTTTGGGTCGGACGTTTCGGACCTTCACTAGGACTATCTAAGATTTGAAAATCTTAGAGTCACTGTACATCAATAAAATAAATCCAAACTTAAATAATTATTCACTATATAACCAACCAACACTTCAATAGATTAACTAGACAACCGACCAACCAAACAAATCTCGTTAGAAGTTTTTATATCTTTAGTTAGTTGATTTCACAACTCCCACGATAAAGATTAGTCCCTCTGTTTAATTCATTCTAATTTTTTTTCGGGTTTTTTGTTGTTTTTTTATAATTTAATATAATAGGTTATTTTATTATTTACTCCAGTTACCTTTAATATTTGATATTCAAGTCAGTTTATGTTATAACTTTATTTTCTATTATTTTTTTAAATTACACTGGATAGTATTAATTAATTCTATATTTTTATTTGTGTTTTTACTTTAATCTCAATAATTGTCAATTTTATTATTTTAACTTGTCTTCATCTGCTTTTTTAGCCATTATTTAATGCATTCTTTTAACTGTTATCGTTAATATTCCACCCCCTTCTCATTAGTCGACACAGTTGCTGGAGATGGTCCTAGTGAAGGCCCTAAACGTCCGGCCAATAAATGATTAGTGTAATCACCTGGGTCTTCATATTCCTAATATATATATATATATATATATATATATATATATATATATATATATATATATATATATATATTAGGGTGATGACATTTTTACTTTTTTTATCAAAAATTATTTCCTGTAGCACGAATGAATGAACTTTTATCCATTAATGACAAACATTACTTTTATTCCATTGAAATATCGAAAAAGGTCACGCACAAACCACTTTGAAATGTAATATAGGCCATTTTAGCATTTTATATGTGTTAAAAATATTTATATTAAATATATAAGTCATCAAACAGACTTGTGCAATAATTTATGTACCATAGAATTGTTTAGAATTTTCCAGAAAATCATCACGTCATCGCTTGGGCGATTTCTGTAGAGTTCCAGAATTTTCTTCAGCTATTTCGCGTGCGGTATATAAGCGAGATGTTTAAAGCGGGTAGTTACTAATTCAGTTTTAACGGCGTTGATATTATTATTGCCTTATTATAATTGTTGAGTATTCTCCAGAGTTTATTGTAAAGAGATCCTGGTATTATTTGGTAAGCTACATTTAACTTTCTCACTAATTATATAATATAATAGCATAAAATATTCTATTAGTGTCTGCCATCTCTCTTATTTTTTATAATTGTAATTTGCTTGTTTTTAATAAAATATATAAAAGCTCAATAATAGTTTATTTAATTTGTTACCTATTTAATATTTAGGTTTATTTTCTATTTCAGTTGCTGACTACAAAACATGTCGTTCAAGAAGAGCTTTTTTAACACGGAAAAGAACAAGAAAACCTGGACAAATAACTTAGTTCAGTTTCAAGCACCATCAAGAAGAGGCAACGTGGCAGTTTATGAAGCACCCTTAAGGAAATGGAGTCGCATGCTCCTGAAAATCCACGTCGTTCGACGCTTCAAATTTCTTGAATCCACCGCCAAAGAACGAAGGAAGAGGATCGGCCTAATTGTTGTGAAGCTAAAGGCCCTATAGAGCAAAACATTGAGCATCCCACATGCATCTGATCAAGCCATTTGTGGAAAACTAGAAAACCTTCTGAAAGACTATGAGTACTGCAGAAAGAAACAAAACTTTAATTCTTTGAATCAACTGTCTGACGTGACCAAAGTGAAAGGCAACTGGTCGTGCAAAGAAGATGAGAGCCTCTATAAACAGCAAATTTTGACCAAAAGCCAGGTTGGTTATTTCACTGGTAAACCTGCTAGTGCCAAGACCATCCACCCATCCAAGCGAAAGAAGGCAATGGAAGCGACTGTGTCCCCACTTTCCAGCTCAGCACCACCTGATTGTTCCGAAACTAGCACGGACTCATCCAATAACAGCGAAGACAGTTCTTGGGAGGATAAGAATGCAACATCAACGAGGAAAAGGAAGCATAACCCAACAGGCTTAGCAAGACTCCTTGATACAAGCTCAAAGCTGTCGTCCCACAGAGCAGCACAGGTATGACGCCAGCTTTCTGGTGAGGGCATTGAAATCCCAACCCCGTGTCAGTCAGCAATCCACACTTGAGAGCTACTCAGGTGAAAAGTAGAGCTTACACTTTGACGGCAAACGCATTGAGGACTTTGAATATCAGGTCGTGGTCATCAAGAATGAAGCGAAAGAAATGAAGTTGGCTGAGCTCAAATTGAAGGATGGAAAGGCTGTAACAATTGCAAAAGGGCTCCAGGGTGTGTTAGAGGAGTTCAACCTGTTGGGATCAATTGTTATGCTTGTCGCCGACACAACAAGCAGCAAATATTCGAAGATAAAGGTTACTCCAAACCCAAGTTCATCAGTTGCCAGCACCATGTCGACTAAATCACCAAACATAGAGTACTTCTTTGTGCAGGATTTGATGAGCAATTATGATAAATTGAAAGCAGCCTTCAGCAACGGTAAAACTGAGATTAAGGAAACAGGCGGATGGAGAGACGACATGAAGTTTCTCTATCACATCAAGCGTGTCTTCCGTCACTTCACTAAGATGAATGAGGTCCTCTTTGTAAAGTTTCAAAAGATCCCAAACATCAGCAATGCACGTTGGAACTCTCGTGCTATTCTAGCTTTCTTGCGTTCATTCTGATGCCTGACACCCGAAGCAAGCTGCGTAAAATTTCTTCATTCATTTCTTACTCATGGGCTGACCATTGGTTCCGCGCTCAAGATTTTTATGAACTATCTGCAGCTCTGAATTAATACCCAACAGATCTCAAATGCTTAAAAAAACCTGGAAAACAGATGAATCTTCAATCAATATTGCCCGAAGCAGCCAGTGCTGTGAGCGTGCGGTCAAAGTTATGCAAGACTTGCACGGGTCCAGCCGCAACAAGGACAACCTATCACTGAGATTCATCCAGTCCAATGACATAATTGTAACTAATTTACGTCCTTGTGGGCTTGATGACTCTATATAATGTTATATATATGTGACTCATAAGCTTGTGTTCAATCTTGTATATGCTGCCAGTGACTTCAAAAACTGGACAAAAAATCTGACAAATAAAATTTTTAAAATCATTTTGTGCGTGAGGTTTTTTATCAAATCACCTTGAAAGGAAGATTTTATATAATCTTAATTAAAGCTCATCAAATTATGACACAGTGATATGAGGTTGTAAAAAGTCATCACTCTAATATATATATATATATATATATATATATATATATATATATATATATATATATATATATATATATATATATATATATATATATATATATATATATAATGTATTTGCAAAGTATCATATTAAGACGATGTTGGATAAAGGAAGATTTGGCAGCGAAAAATCGTATGAATTAGGATTTTGGGGTGAGAATCTCGGAAATGAGTATAAATCCGAGTGAGTTCTGAAAAACGATGGAAGCAAGGAGGGAGTCAATTCCCGCGCGAGGTGTAAAGCCTGGTTGAGGTGGAATAAAGTCGTGAAAGCTCTCAGGTCCCACCTCCCGCCCCTTGAGGCTCCGAAGCGCATAAATAAATCTCAATTGCTTATTTTTGTATGAAGAATTATTGCAAAGCGGAGAGAAGGATGAGGAGGGAGAAAAACAAGCACTCCTACAAATTTCTACGGAACACGCGCATATATGTAGAGGGAGAGAGAGTAAGAAAGAATGAGAGTGAGAGGGAGTGAGAAAGAATGAGAATCAGAGTGAGAGAGAGCTACAAGGAAAATAAGTACCCTAGAAGACCTTACGGTCCATTCAATGAGGGTCCCTTTGGACCAGCTGTCGAGCGGGCACATCCCCACTCAATTGCCTTACGTCCTCCCTAAACGGCCACTTTTCAAGACTTTGTCTAGTCTTGTCTTGAACTGGTCAACAGACTTGCTGTTAACAACCTCCACCGGAAGTGCGTTCCAGCTACTGCAGATACTGTACGTGAAAAATTTCCCACACAGATCGCGGTTGAAACGCTTCAACTCAAGTTTAAAGCCGTGATTTCTTGTTATGCACTCATTAAGGCTGAAAATATCCCTGTAGTCAACATTATCGAACCTTCGAATTATTTTGAAAACTTCGATGAGCTGACCACGCAGTCTACGGGTTTCCAAAGAGAACAGATCTAATTCCCTTAGTCTATCTTCATAACTTTCATGTCGGATAGAGGGAATCAGTTTGGTTGGCCTGGCTTGCCCGCGTTCCATTCTCGCGATGTCCTTTCGAAATAAAGGACTCTAAAATTGTACGGCATACTCCAGGTGCGGTCAGACAAGTGAAATGTACAGACAGAGTACTATTTCCTTTTTTCGATATCCGAACTGGCGCTTTATATAGCCTAACATCCTTTGGGCCCTTTTCTCTACCTAAATACACTGTTTCGAGAACTTGAGGTTGCTAGTGATTGTTACACCCAAGTCTTTCTCGATATCAGTGCTTTCGAGAGCAGTGCCCTTAAGGATATACGATGAGTGGGGATTTCGGTGACCGATATGCATCACTTTGTATTTGTTCACGTTAAAAGGCATTTGCCACGTGTCCGACCACTCCCCAATCTTCTGAAGATCTTCCTACAGCCGGGCAGTATTTCCTTCCTTTGCAACGTTCATACCAAGTTTGGTATCATGGGCAAATTTAGGACATTTTCGCAACTACGTCACCATCCATATCATTAACATAGATGATGAACAGTAGTGGTCCAAGGACAGAACCTTGGGGAACACCGCTAGTTACGGGCGCTCACTTAGAAGCTTGTCCATTCAACACTACCCGTTGCCGTCTGCCTCTTAGCCAGTTTTTTATCCAACCTGCTACATTTCCGTCTATGCCCAGCGCACGCATTTTACGGAGAAGGCGGCGGTGTGGTACCTTATCAAGGGCTTTTTGAAAGTCTAGGTAGACAACATCCACCGCTTTATCCCGATCATGTTCACTGAAAACGAAGTGGAAGAATTCTACAAGGTTCGTCAGGCATGACCGGTGCCTTCAGAAGCCGTGCTGGGAACTCTTCAATAAAAGGTTTGACTCCAAATATGACGTTATATTGTGCATCATGATACTTTCCATGACTTTACCGACTATCGAGGTTAAACTGATAGGTTGGTAGTTGGACGGCTGGCTTTGGTCTCCTTTCTTGAAGGTCGGAGTCACCTCCGCCTCATGCCAGTCTCCAGGAACGCGTCCAGTCCGGATCGAAGTGTTGAAGATTGTGGTCAGATGTGGTGCCATCTCATCACGCACTTCCTTCAGCACTTTAGGGAGAAACCCGTCTGGACTAGAGGACTTATTCGTCTTTAGGTCAGGGATTTTTTCCTTTACTTCTTCCATTTCCTCCAGCTTCTCACCCAAGTGAGGCTCAATGGGCTGGGGGATGGGACTGGCGGTACACAGATCTCTTCTCCCTCAGTAGTTGACCAATTTCTCGATTAAACCACCTTGGTTGAACCGAAGACTGACGTAAGCTTTTCATAGGGATAAATTGTCGTTGAAGACTCATGAACTTACTTTTGAAACTGTTCCGCAAGTCTTCAAAATTATCGCACCCTTCCTATCTCACATTAGCCAGTCCTGCACGGAGACCTACGAAATCTGCCCTTCTCAAATCAAGTTGCCTCGATTCTCGCGTCACGGACTGTACCTCGGGGACTTTAACTACAAATCTAACATGTCGGTGGTCACTACCATCGATCTCTTCGCCTACAGATAGCTCCTCAACGATGTCTTCTCCTGATGTGGAAACAAAGTCAAGAATATTGTTTCCTCTCGTTGGCTCTCTCACCCATTGTGTCAGGAACTCGTTGTCCGCGAATTCTAGGAGTAGCGCGTTTTCGCCACAGGGTTCTCTGGTTTCCCAGTCAACTTTTGTGTTGAAGTCCCCCCATGACGATACACATTATGTCTTCGACAAGTTCTCCTAGCAGCTGGTACATATCCCTGTCCTTTCCAACGAGTTGGGCAGGAGGTCTATAAAGCACCAGGGTCTTGTATTTGGCAGGACCCATTTCTAGGTCTACACCTAGGAGCTCGTGGTGAGATGCGATGTTGCATTTTGTCGAGTTTAATGTATCCTTGACATACAACTCCACACCGCCACCTTCTCTGACAGGCCTATCTTTTAGGAAGAGTCTGTAACCTGAAATCGTGAATTCGCCTTCAAAATCTCGGTTTGAAGTTTTTATCCACGACTCTGTAAGATGAAAAATGAGAAAGCGAGAGAGAGTGGTAGATAGAGTGAGAATGAGAGAGCAAGGGAAAATGGCAAATAGTTAGAGATAGTGGTAGAAAGCCAGGGAATGAGTGTGAGAGAGTGAGATTTAGAGTGAAAGAGAGATAGAGAGAGAGAGAGTGAACGAGAATTAGAGAGAGAGGGAGAAATAATCTAAGAAAGATAGGGAGATAAAGTGAGAGAGACTGTGAGACTGAGATAGTGTGTGGGCGAGTGAAAAAGATAGTGAGACTGTGTGGGAAAGTAAGGAGAGAGAGAGAGAGAGAGAGAGTGAGACACTTTTGTTTTTAAATCCAGGAAGTATTTGAATGAAGCCGGTGATAGTGCCTTTAATTCTCTTATTAGGAACCCTTCTTCGAATTTCTGAAGAATCCTGTCTGAATTCATGTATTAGGTACTTCACAAATCATAGATGACCACAAATCCTAAAGTTTAATGAAAACACCGACCAAGGACGAATCCTCTCATCCTAATACTGCCATTCCTTTTTAATTGACCGTAACTACTCACTCGCAAGACGCTTAAAATCAAATTCTCTGAAGATGTTATAAGTATCTCTCGAAAGCTCAGATTAAACATAAAGTACAAAATGAAAGCCTCATTTGCTTTTAAAATCTAATACAAAAACTGATGTTCAAAAGAAACTAAAATAATAATAATAAAAATAAAATCCTTAACACGGAATCCTTTTTATTTTTTGTCAACAATCCAATTTGCTAATATTGCCCATAATTGCGAAATTATACATATATTGCGGAAAACTTCAATTATAAAAAATATTCCATTTTTTAATGAGAGCATTAATGTTGTATTTTCAAATGAATTTGCTTTAAAATCAAAGTTGATTGGTACTCAATTTCAAATTTTATAGTTTAATTAAATAATTGAATAGGTTGAATACTCAAATAATTTTAACATTCATCTATTGATTCGTATTCGTCATACAGTAAGTCTCAGATCCTATATAAAAGCTCTTACACTTCCATAATGGTATGAAAAGGAAACACGAGTGTTCTCTCGTTTAAAACATATACATGTAGCATCGCACGTGATCACAAAGGTCACAGTTCTGTATAGGACTAGGTCTTAGGACGTCTCTTAAACTAAGTGACTTCTTTGCTTTCATACTGTAACGATCGAAAGTATCTCTTTTCCCATTGAACTCCCCCCATAAATTATAAGGACAAAGTAGTTTATAGGTTTGTGTATATATAAATTAAACCACTAGAATTTAGTGTCATTGTCATGCTCTTTATTTTTGCGAACTCTTTTGTCGTTCTCAAAGCAAAATATGTTTGCATGGTGTTGTTTATTTTGTGTTGTATTACTGCTTAATTAAGCTCTACTTTGGTTATTCATTTTGTAAAAAATGCGTATAATTACTACTACAACGAAAAAATATTGTGCTTTTCCTATTTAGGTGAGAAAATAAAGAACTTACTTAACTCAAAAGTGTTTTGAACCCAAGAACTTTAACAAAAGGTGCAATTTTCACTGCTTGTAGCTCATGATGGCAGCATCAATACAAAAATCAGTTAATACAGTTTCCCAACCGGAGGACATGGCAGAGGAAAATGTTAAGATTTAGAGAGGCCACAGACTAAATTACAGTTAGGCCAATAGACAATTTTACTTTATGTAGTCAAATTACATATTAAGAAATTATTAATACATATATTTTCATTTTTTACATATTTTATAATAGAATTAGAAATTGTCTGTAAACAAATATTTTGGATTGGATGTGTAAATATTTTATTTTCTAATAGATTTACATAAAATTAGAAGCGAATAAGCATTTCTCCACGTGGCTGATGGATTCTTGTTCTTGAATGTGACCGAAGAGGGAGATAAAATAGCCTCGCGCTCTCTTCCGATTCATTTTATTGAAAGAAAAGCAAAACTAGCTATATCTGACGACGAGATATTTATTAGGAAGAGTAAAAAAGTAATTAAAAGTTATAAAGAATAAATATAAAAGCATTATTAACAAAAGGTAGGCCTCGCTCATCTCACAAAGGTCAATATTTCAAAATCCCAGAATATTTATGCACAACAAACGCGTAGGGACTTTATTGTGCAGCCTTAAAACTCTAAAAATTGTTTTTCTCTCACGCCAGGAAGAGAGAGAGAGAGAGAGAGAGAGAGAGAGAGAGAGTGTCTGAAAGCAATTACTCAAGTGTAAAGATTTGCATAGCTAATATCAATGATACTAAGTTGGAAAGCTCAAAGCCTCAGCCCCTGCCAATTAACCCCGAAGTCAGGCTATTCCAGTAGCGACCTTCGATATTGAAGGATACTCCACTTCGGATCTTATTGCCGAGTGACCCAAGGGTGTTTTGGGTGAGTTCTATTCAGCCTTCAATAGGGAAGATGAATAAGTTATCAATACTGCTTCTACGGAGAGGAGAGATGAGGCTCATTTTGCGGTGTTCTGACCAAAAGTTTGTGAATCTTGTTGCTGGAACTCATTATCGACCATATTGTTAATCCCAATTTGAATTGAATATCTTGGCCAAAAGGGATTTTTAGAAGCTCAATCACCATTTATTTTAGCTTCCTAACATGTTCTTTTTAGGCCGAAAACAGTTCTTGGTAGAGGTAGACAGAAGGATTAACATAAATAAAGGTCACAGGCAGACATATGTACATAGCAAGCAGAACTATAAATAAAATACAATACTCATTTCTTAGCGATTTAATGTTGCTATAATTTTTATTTATTGGTTATGGAGATGAATCTTTCTCAAAATCCCCAATATTTTGTGAATTTAGAGCTGAAAACACAACTTCCTTTATTTCTCCCCTAGAGACAATCTGTGTTCAACCGAAAGACATGAAGATGTCGTTCCCTGATCATCACGAGTTCGATTTAACCGAGCTGTCATTCAAGGACACTCTCCTCCCCCTTCGCCGGACGGACCCCGTACAAGGTTCCTATACATATGCCGGACGGAGGGCTTGAAAACAATTTATAGGTGTTCCTGCCCCATTCTCCATCGACCCGATCCAAAGGGCCCCTAGATTAAGTCCCTAACGCTCGTCCTCGTCTCGATTCATTGTCATTGAAATGAGAGGGCAATAATTGTCAAGCTTTTGTATGTACCTGTCAGAGGGGATGAGGGTAAGCGCTCACTATTCCCCTCAGGCGACGAGAGAAGACGAGGGCAGAGCAAAATAATATCACGCTAATCGGAAATACTCAATCGATTAAATCAAATTAAATGCGAATGAACAGTGGAGGTGTAATTAGGGAGTGGGGAAGAGCCCCGAATGAAAGCGAAAACGTTGGACGGAATGGAAGATCGCAATTTAGTCTTAATTTTTCCATTTCTGCGTGAAAGCAATTTTGGAGTTTAGCTTTTCACGAACGCTCTCTCGTGTGCGCGGGGCTCGGGCGAGCAAATGAACTGCAGGTCCACTCAAGGCCAATTGTTGCTGAGAGACCTGCAGGCGAAAACATTTTGTCCTAATTTGAGAACTGGATAATTGGGAATAAAAAGAACTGATGACAACTAAAGATGGCAAGTCGCTTTAACGAAAGAACGAGGAGCAAGACAGATCGACGTAGAAAACGAAGAAAAGAGGATTCCGAGACATCTCAATCACTCTCTTTCAGTCAAAAACTTGGTGCAAGCTGAGGAAATACACTCCGACATTTAGTATCTCTTAATAGTGATCTCAGAACTCCTGCGAGAGTTGATGAATTCATCTAGTTCTCCTGTACGATTAAAGATCACTACTGAGGTGTATTGGTCGAAGTGGGGTTCAACTATTATCTTTCAAAACAGAAACATACGAATGAGGATTCCTTTTTATCTGTCAATCTCAAAATATTTATGAGAAACGATTCCTTTCTTTCTCTTGGGGACATTATTAGGGTATTTGTTAAATTTTGATTACATTTATTAAGAATAATTTTTTTTTTACAGATATTTCCTCTTATCTTGATACCAATGTATAAATAACTATTATAAAATTCATATGTTTGTTTTTTGTTTATCTTTGCCCTTTTGCATAATTATCTCTGTACGGACTTGTGTATTTGCACATGTTAGTTCTTACCTATAATTTACATCTATAATATCAATGAGATCGAATTTGTCTCTAAATTAATTAAATTAATTCTGCTCATCAATCGAATCTAATGCTTTGACATTATGCGCATTGAAACATTCACTGTTATGAATAATAGGTCGGAAATTTAAATCAATCTGCTAATTCCTTTCATGTTTACCTATTGTTCTTTGCTCACTGAAGGCCTTGCCAACCACAGATCTTTTTTGGCGGGTCAAAACCCTGAATTTCGTTCTTGGTGACGAGCGAATGACTTTGGAGTCGTTCACAGGTAAATGAAGCCATCACATCAATTATTTAGCTGTTGTTCACCATTTTTCAATGTCGTTAGTGATAACTAATCCATCTATTTCGGTTGTAATCCATTTTTATTTTCCTTTGCTTTTGTCATCATCATCACTAACTCTAAAATTTAAGAAGGGGATTTTTTTTAGTATTTGAATAATAATTTCATCTTAGTTTGGTTATGACTTATGTTTTTGTATCAAAGTTATTTCTAATGATTCTTTTATAATATCAAAAAACAAATTGTGAAGTTCAGAAATAAATATAAGTATCGAAATTTTGTAATTTTTTTAAAACCCAAAGAATTACAAATGGCGAAGTTCAGAAAATTTATTTTATATATATCTTCTTCTATAACTATATTTTAGCAACGTGATATTTTGAAAGGGAGAAATTTAGTTTAGAGTTCCTTTTTAAAATTATTATAATTTGCGAAGTTCAGAAAATTTATAAAAATTTAACCATGGCTGCTTTTTTTTAGATTTTAAATTTTAATCTTATTAGTGAAGTACACGCTCCCCCGTAGAAGAGGGGGAGGGGTGAAGCCATTGCCTGGCTTTCTTATAAAGGAAAAATAAGCAAAATTAGTATTTCTGTAAAGTGGGGTTTTAACCCGTAGACTTATTTGAAAATTAACTTCTTTTTCTTGTGAACTTGCTACTGGATAATATTCATCCACTGTTTGTTATCCTCATTCTAACATATTTAAGGGAAATTATGTAATTGAAACTATAAACACGAATACTGACTTAAACTTTTTAGCTTTTGAGGTATTCCATAACTGAATGAGGTTAATTACGTACCACCATACATACAAACCTTCTCAACACGCATGAAAGGATGTACCTGTTGGTTTAGCTCTGCTATGGCTTTTTGTAACACGTTCCAAAGAAAAAGATCAGGAGTCCTATGTACTAAAGCCTCGCCGAAGCATGCAATTAAAGAACTCCCGCCTCCTTTTCCTGCCTATGCCTTTAAGATAACGTGCGAGCCATAAGTTTTTATCGAGTTTGAAGCGCCTGGGACGAGTTAGGACAAGTTTTATGGCTTAAAAAAGATAAATGGTTGGTTTTAATAAACAAATTAAAATAAGGTTAACAAAAGTAAGCTTCAAGTCGGAAGTAAAGAAATGAATAAATCTCTTGGAGATCCTGGCCTTTTTAGAGTTGCATTTTCTTCAAGTGGGCTGAGTTTGGTAAATTAAGATACTCAAGATTAATAAGATTAATTTGACATAATATAGTACTATCCAACTTGACTTATTTAAACGTAAGAAACTCGTCTTCCCTGAAGAAAAGGAAACTCTCGAAAACTCCCATAAGAGGGGTGACAAGATGATGCATCATACTCTTGGATTAAATGTGTTGAAGCGGCGTAAATTTAGCGGTTTAATAAAGTACACTGATAAAATAATCATATAAAAATAGCATCGGGTAATTACAGGGTACAATAAAAGTACAGATAAGTGCAAATTTGCACCACTATTGAGATGAAGAGGTCGTGCAATGGACCTTGGGGTAACCTCACGCAAGTTTTGTATCCTTGGTGATGATAAACAAGAAACGGGAAACCAGGCTGACAAGTTACTCCCACGAGGGCAGTCGGTGAGGGGTAGGCAGAAGAGGAAAACTCACCTGGACAAAACGGCGTGAGGGTAAGGTCTTCGAGAAGTGTAGGAGTCGATGAGGAGTAGAAACAATGGAATTATTGAGATGAGGAATTTTGCCAGAGGGAGAACGTTGTCAGGTAAGAGTAGTACGGGCGTCACTTAGCCAAGGTGTCTGGTAAAGGATCAATGAACTGCCAGGTCATTTTTTACTGTTGGTTTATAACAGACCCCAGGAAAAAAGACGCTTTTGATTTGCTGTGAAAATGTCATCGCGTCTGGCGACACAAACATGGTTGCGAATATGAAGTGAAGTGACGACCGTCGACTTCATCCAGCGAGAGGAGTGTGTTGACATTTCTTGAGTATAGTCGCTGTTCTTGTAGTGATATGGTTTTCCGCTGTCTGTCTTAAATCTGTTGTACTTGAGTAGTGAAGCTTTGCAGAGGGGGAAAATAAGGAGCTCGATTTACCCCAGCGAAGTGAAAACTTACCCAGCTGGATGGAGATGGTACCGCAGTGGGGGATTCGAACTTGGCATGTTGTTTTTCTGTTCTGCCTATCTTAATCCACTTCTGGCCCCGACAGTGGGCCAGAAGAGAGGAGATTGGGCGGGATAGCTCTGGGACGCACTAGCCTTTTACACTCTCAACCTTTTCTTCTATTCTATTCTAATGTTTGAGTGTGAAGGTGTTGCGTTCACAAAATTAAAATCTAAGGCACTAAAATCAATTAGAAAATCAATTCACTTGGGAATAAACATTGGACCGCATTATTATCGATGTTGATTCTAAACTTCAATTGAATAAAAATAACTTCTCCTATTGAGATACAATCAACCTAGAATGATGATGCTATAATGAAACTTCTAATGAAGAGGCGAACTTAAGAAAAAGTGAAACACAAACTCTGCTCTACTACAACTATGAAATGTAAGTACAGCCAAAGTAGACTATCCTGGACATTAAAGGCGAGTGGAGTACACCACCCAGGAAATTAAAGTACAGCAGGAGGATTTGAAGAGTACAAATGGAATACACTAGTACAATACCAAGAACATGAAAATATAGTGGACTGATTATCTTGGACATAAAAGTACAACTGGGGGACAGCCAATAATTCGAATTGTAACCAGAAGACGGCATGGACATAAAGTAAACTCGAGTACACTCCTTATGGCGTAAAAATGCAACCAAAGTATGCAACTCAGTACACCTGAAAAAGGCAGATGGAGTACACTACTACATAGGAACTGGAAGTGAAACTGGAGTAAACTACCCAGGATAAAATCAAACATGATATTTTTATAGGAAATCTTCCGCTGTAGATCCAGAGTTAAGAGAGGACGAGACACACCCACACCTTCTCGCCCCTTAAAGAGTAACCGAAGAGTTTTCTAATTTGTTATCCGCCATTAGTATTTAGAGTTGAAACTTTTATGCCATTCTTTATCATTCTCTACTGTTCCTGTTTGCTCTATTCATTCCCATTGTCTATTCATCATATCTCTCTCTCCTTTTCTTTACTGTTGAAATCTGTTTTGGGTTTTTGCCCCAATTTTCATTCTCTCTCTCTCAGTATCCCCTTCCCCCTTGCAGATGACGTCTAGGGGCCGGACGCCCAAATTACCGTAACACAAAATATACACGAATACCTTTACGTCTTGAAGCCATGATTCATTAATTAAGCTCTGATAAATTAGTCGATTTGAAACAAAAGAGAATCATTTTGCTCAATCATTTTGTTCGATTCTCTCACATTTAACGACAAAGGGCAATTTGCAAATTACTCTTACGTACATAAGCAATTTTAGAGCAGATTTCATGGAGGAAAAAATACAAGAATATACAAATATCAGAAACAATAAATGTGGAATAGATAAAATTGCTTTCCCTCAGACGCTCCTCTGTTTTGCACTTGGAATATCTCTCACCAGACCTTAGCAGGAGTCTGTTAGCTTGTTCACATTCGAACACCCATAACTTGCAATGAGATGTCGGGTGTAGCATGAACATTGCTGCGGCTAACATCTAGAGGATTACGTACCCTTCTGACCCCAATATCCGAATTTTGCTCTCCGGGCCCCAATGACTGTTGGAGGATCACGAATCGCCCCCTCCCCCACCAGAGGGCGCGAGACCAAAGATATTTGGCCTCGCCAGGAGGGCCATCCGCCCCAGAATGTTTTTGAATTAGGTTTTTGAGCGAGATGAGAAGGTAGAGGAAGGGAAAGAGAGAGTGTGTGGGGGGGGGGGTAGAGCTGGAGTAGAAAAGTTTGGGCGCTAGGAACCGAGAGGGGCGCAGCTCTCCCATCGTCCCCCTCATTTTGCTATGAAGGCAGCCACCACCCCCTTTGAGGGAAGAACAAGGACAAAGAAGTCCATTACAACGACCAAGATATTCTGCAATGAGAACAGGAGGATAAAGGAAGAACGTCAAAAAATAGAAAGGAGGAAGTAAAGGCAAACGGAGGAAAGAACACAAAAGGTCGAGGATAGTAGATAAGACAGACCGAGACTGCCGGAAGTCCATACAAGTCCCAGATCTTGCCCGACCATCTTTATCTGTAGTATTAGTAGTAATTCGTCAACCTCCTTTATCCAGGCAGATCCCGACCGGATAATGAAATAGACATAAAGGTCAGTATGACAATCGCTTGTAAGCCCGAGGGACTTTTTGGGGAGAGGTGTCAGTAAGTATTATGTGTTGGCACCAAACAGCGTTCGGTGAAACGTCGATCTTAAGCCCACAAAATGAATTCTGAGCCTTTGAGTTTCAGCTATTAAAAATAGGCCGCTTTTGTGAGCACCCCGTAACCTGCTTTAAGTTCTTCCTTTTCCCGAGGGATAACCCACCCCTTGTTGGATTACAACCGTTTGTATATTCCTAAATGAATAATTTATATGTATTGTCAGCTCCGAATCAAGACAGACACCTAGAATAGATGAAAACAAGGAAAGCGATAAAAAAAATTCATTGGTACAATTTCCATTAAAATTGTTTACTGGTTTCATTAAAAGTATTAATGAGATGTATTACCACAATAAAATGCTGATGAATTACAATTACCACTAATAGTGATATTCCTGGATGCATTTCAGAGTCGCAAATCGTTCTCTCCTCTCCTCTCCTTGTGATTCTCTGTGGACGGGGTGCAAAATCTACCCCTGTCTTCGACTTGCACATGTCGGTGTCATTTCTATGATTTAACTCCTTTTAAATATAACCTATGGCAATGGTAACCTCCCTGGTGAGGTTCTGGGGTCTACAGTTTGGGATTCTCAATAGTGAGACATTCCTGAGCCTATTTGCCAAACGCTCCTCTCCTCATTTCCTCTCTTTTACACGCACAACACTTCCACAAGACTCTTGATTTGGTTTTATGGTCGACCGTTCCTAAAGCTATAGAGACACATCCGTTGCTCATTTCAAATCACCTCAGGCTGATTAAGTTTTATATAACTGTTCATATCACCCAGAATCCCTTTCCTATACAACTATCCTTTCTATTTTTCTTCTTCCTTCGTTCTTTTACTTTTTTTCCTCTTCTGCACTTTCTCTCTTTTTCTTTTCCCTACATATTTTGCCTCGTTAATGAAATCTTGTTTTTCTTCCATAACTCGTTTGAACGCTTTTCTTCCCTGCTTAAAAAAACACACACACACACACATACACAAAAGAGGCCTCTTAAAATGGCCTGAAAATTCTGAATGTGGAAAAGCCTAAATAATGAAAAGGAAAGATTTATTCTAGATTTTCTCTTTTTTTCTAATAGACTCCGTGCCTGGTGTCAACAAAATAAATGATTCAACTGATGTGTATGTTATAAAGAGGCACAGACGTGCCGGAGAGATAGGATCGGATAGAAGGGAGGGACGGAGGGACAGACAGACTGTTTGCTACGTACCGAGACCGAAACAAAGAGAAAAACAGACCATAAAAATATAGAAAACAGCCAAAAGCCAAATAATAGATTATAAACTCGAAAGATGAGATGATAGACAGTCATTGTGAACCATAAGGAAGCATGATAAAAGACGTCTTCCCTCTATGACTTAAGTGTATATAGATATAAATCCCAATAAATAGTGAACAGAAATTAATCAAGTCAATTAAGAATGCAATAAGCACAGCCAGTTCATCCCGAAGGACAAAACGCCCTCAATTTTCCGACCTTTGAATCAATTCTCCGTCTCTTTTTCTCCATCCACAAAACAAATAAACAAATTTGGTCATCGAGGGCCATTCGCTACACTGTATTAGCGTGTTTGCATCAAGCACCGACGACAACCGCGTCTCACATATTGGCACAGGGTGTATTTGCATAGGGGAGTCATTCTCCCAAGCCAAGATCACTGTTATGAAGTAAAAACCACCCTAATATGACAGATTTCCCTAAAACGAGGGTCGAAAAGCAGATAAAAGAAGGGAAATTGAGGCTAGAATGAGGGAGGGAAACACGCCAGCCACGACGTCGTGAAGGATACATCGACTTTTATGGGAAAATTTTAAATCGCGTAACTTACGTTGTAAAAAAAAAGGGGAGTTGGATTTTATACCAATACAAATTTATGACAAAAGTTTAGGGAAATCATCTTAATATTGATTAGACTGATTTCGCTTTATTGCTTATGAGAGTCATTTCAAAGTTTGACTAATATGAGAAGAGTACTACCCTCTTGTTTCATAAAACTGGCTCCCTCTTGGGTAATATTTGAGTGAACTCGATTCTGTACAGATTTTGATTCCTTGAATTGAGTTTAGTTCTTTTCTCACGGATGCTCTTTATTATTTAACACGCACATAAATAGAAAATACTTTCATTTCCTAAGGTTACCTCGCATAATTGAACACTAAAATCTAAATAAAGGAAAGCGAATGATCCTAATAACAGAAACAACCTTGACCTGCGTTCGCTACATTTTTTATTGCAAGTGGTTACCATTATTTTCCGCAATGGGACTGGATTACGATTCAGTGTTAGTGAAGTGAGATTGTCCCTGAATGGCTCTTCACAAACGAGAAGAAACCAAGATGACCATAAGTCCAGCCCACGCTGTGAAGATGACAAGATGCATTGTAGAATCGAGACTGCATCGTTTCAGGTGGGCTGCAACGAGGTCACCTAGAATTATTCGTGTTTCCCTTTCCACTGCTCAATTCAAATGTTAACATCGTTACCTAAAAAAAAAGTAAAAGGGGGATAGAGGGAAAAGGAAACGTGTGAGGAGCAACAACTTGACACTAAAGTAGGCAACCTTGCAAACGGTAGATTTGTGTAAAGCCACAACTGAGCTAATAAGCATTTGCAAATGATTGAGAAAGAGAGCCTATCTAAACAGCCTTACTGTGGCCACATAATCTTGCACAAGATTTCCAATCTAAACTTTGGGACTTGTATCTCTCTCAGCCACTCTGGGGCTTGGTTGCTTTCTCCTGACACAACTACTGAGACACCTCTTTAGGGGCTCGGTTGCTTTCTCTTGACACAACTGCTGAGACACCTCTTTAGGGGCTCGGTTGCTTTCTCTTGACACAACTGCTGAGACACCTCTTTATTATCCTCAAACCTCCTTCATAACTGAGGGCCTTTTTCTTACACTCTTTTGCTTCCTTGGATATTCACCGGTCGTCTTTTCCCAGGGTGCGCCACCTTACCGTTACTGAACGCCAGCCTCCTTAACCCCCCAAAGTCCAGTTAGGATGACACACGGTGAGGGAAGCTGGGAAAATGCGTTGTAATTCAATGTGTATACAATGCACGTATCCAACGAATGTTACAACTTAGGTTGAAAGGACCGGTTGTCACGTACACACCCAGCGAAATCATTTCGTGCTAATTGTATGTGTGAGAATGGCTCAAATACTACAATTTTCAAGTTTTCATTCTAACTTTTTGTAGTATTTATACGCAGTTAAGTACTTTTATCGAAAGAACGATCCTTTAAATATAATTCAGATTGAGGGAGACTTGTGTAATGACCCGTATATTACGGCGTTCACTATAGACTTGCACCAATATTATGGCACACTGCAATGCCGTCCGTTTGTTGGTAGCTTAAGTTTTCTTCGTTGACTCATTGCGTTTTGGAATACCAATCGGGTTTCGATCGAGTGAATATAAGAAAGAAACAACTCATCCAGGAAATCTATACCTTGGCTCTTGAGTAGTTGGAGTAAAGACCTCGCCTGGTACAAAGACGACGTCCTTCGTTTCATTTTGCGAAGAAACTCAAATTTCATAGCACTCGTCGACGGAGGATTCTGAAAAATTATAAAAAGACAAAATGAATACATTTTTTGGTGTCAAAAGCAATTTTAAGTTGTAAAGGAACACCTGACCAAAACAAAATATTATTTTAATTTTGTATAGAGCCTGAATAGTTATTATAAAATGTTTGATCTTTGAATAGGACGGGGAAAGGGGTGGGGCTCTCTCAATATGCATGGTTAACGCAGAACGAGGATGTGGGTTCGATGGCGAGAGAAGGAGAAAGAGAGAGGCCTATGTGAGGCTCTTGATTAATCCTTTTTTGTGACTTTATTTTGCGGTGCGTGGAAGGGCGGGGCGGGGCGGGGCTATTGGGTTAAGCGATTAGAGTGCATTGGTCGCAAGTCAATTTGAGCGGCAAAGATGAGATTAAGGAGGAAATTTGCATCTTTTTTGTCCGCTGCATTGCACAAAATCTACAATTCTTTCCCTCTCTTTTCTTTTTTTTTGCTTCAATCGATTTGCTTTTGTCCTTGTATTCTAAGCTTCAACCAGACCGCATTATTTTAGATCTCTCTCTCTCTCTCTTATATATATATATATATATATATATATATATATATATATATATATATATATATATATATATATATATATATATATATATATTTCCACTCTTCTCCTTCGATCACTCTCTCTCCCTCCCTCTATCTCCCGCTCCCTTTCTCACTCCCTCTAACTACCTAAAGTTCTCTCACTCTCTCTCACTCCATAATGCTCCTTCCATCTCTCCTTCATTCTCTCTCGCTGTCCTTAACGCTCTCTTCCTCTCTCTAGCACTCTCTCCCTCCTTTTCTCCAACACTCCACCGCCCTCCCACACTCATTGTCGCTATCTCCCCCACACTCTCCTTCTCTTTCTTCCCTATACTCTCCCACATTCTTCTTCTCTCTTTCCCCACACTTTCATTGTCTCTCGCCCCTAAACTTTCCTACACTCTCCTTCTCTCTCCCCCACACTATCCATATCTCACACACACTTTTCCCCTACAATCTCCTCTCTCTCTCTTTCTCTCTCTATCTCTCTCTCTCTCTCTCTCTCTCTCTCTCTCTCTCTTTTCCACACTTTCCTTCTCTATCTCCCCCACACTCTCTTGATCGCTCTCTCCTCCCCCCTCTTCCCCCTCTCAATCTCCCCCCCCCCTTGTACTTAGGAAATCATTAATGAACAGTAGGAGCGTGTAGGATATAACAAAGCCTTGCGAAACCTCAAAGATGATGGGGAAAGCAGCTGAAGTCGATTCATCTGCAACGGTCGAGATTGATCTGTTAGAGACGAAACTAAACATCAGGTCACAGAGAGAAGGAGAAAACCCGTAAACCCTGTAAAAAAAATTAGGCCCATACAGAAAATCTATTAATACAGAAATTGTATTGGTACCACCTACCACAATGTATTGTATGCCCGAGTGTAACGTTTAAGTTTGTCCTTTAAGTCGTGTCTTACTGAGCAAACAAGATTTGGCTTTTTCTCGTCTTCTCATTAATATTCTTCGTAGATCGTCAAAAAAATTCCAATTGAGAAATATCCATCGTCGATACACAAATTTCATTAATTACCTAATTAATTAGATAATATATTGCCGCGTTAACCTTTTTTTCACCACCATCGAGATACAAAGCCAATCTTCAAAATGGTTTGGCACTGTTTTATTCGAAAATAAACAAATTCGTAATGAAAATTCGAGTCTTGTTTATTTGTTAGTTTGACTCAGCACTTTGCTTCTGTGCATTCAACCATTGAGAAGTTTATTCCAAATTGACCCCCTGTGATGCTCCCGTGGGTCTCCGCTGGCAATTAATAATAATCGACGAACTCAAATACCTTCTTTTGTATTCCACCGAAATAATTTATCCTCATCAGCACATCTTATCCCTTCTGCTGAGCAAAGGCTTCCTTCCCCAAGAAGCTTCAACTGATCGCGCCCCATCGGTCGAATTTGTCTCGCCACACCTTTAACAAGGTCACATTTTGGTTCTCTATGATTAATCATGCGTTGTAATTATAACCAGTTAGTTATATAAAGGGTATCATTCTTAATTGGTCCTCCAAAACATGAATTGAACCCATTTACTTCTTCGATACGCACCGAAGTGACGGAGAGAAGTGAGCAGTTCCGGAACTTCCCTTCCTGAGGAAAAGTCAAACAGTGATTTTACTCAAAACCACCGCAAGAAACTTGCTTTAATTGCGGAAAAGGAATTAAGAGAATCACGCACCATATTGGCTACTTTGGCGTCATACATTTCATCCATTTTCATCCTCAAAATCGTATTTTTTGCCCCATGAACCTTAGCTCAAAACTCTTAGGTCTAATTACTCAAGTTTGTTTTCACATTTTCTTAGAAAAAAATAGGTAAATTAATATTTCCTAACCCCTTTCCCCTCGATGTTGGCGGGGTATAGGTCAACATTTCTCATATGATGGAGGAGGACTGAAGGTCAGTGTCTTGCAATGTCGCATCCCCCTCCGGCGGATGGTACCCCCGCAAGGCTTTTAGAACCTTCCCCTTGCGTGCAAAATTGTGTCGAAGATTTTCGGACTGCGGCTTGGCGTTCCCGGTAAAGCCTTCATTTGCGGACGATTGCGACCGCATGGTCTCCCGGAGTGACCACAGAAAGAACATAAATGATAGGTTGCCTTTTCCTGAAAACAGAGAAGAGGCAACGTCTCCTGGGAATTTTTTTTTTTTTTGCCGTGGGGTCACAATCACGCGTCGGTTTGCTCTAGCGGAAGGAGACAAAAATACGAAGGCGAAGCAGATGCAAAAAGACTTCAAAATTCGTATAGCAGCATGTGTGTGTGTGCCCGCGCATGGCTCTGCATGTGCTCACGTCCTTATTTATTTTTAGAGTGACATTTTAGCTCGAGTTACCTTTCCTAAGTTCTTTCTCTCATTAATATTTTTTATAGCATTCCTATTTCATCCAGCCCTAGTTTTTTTTTCATTCTTATTTCCCTTCACACCCTCCTGTATCTTTTACCTGACTTGCCAACATTTCGTCCTCATGAAATAATAGCTATGATGGAAATAAATTCTTTTTGTGCATGAATCCTTTGAGTACAAGGTTGAGATTAATTACACTATTTTTAACGCTACAAAAGACTGCATATTTTGAAGTCCTAAGTCAATACTCCAGACAGTCCTGTTCTCCATTATTTCTTCCCTACTAAATAAGTTCTTCCCCACATAAAATTATATAAAAGAGTCAAGGAACAATCCACGATTATATCCAGTGTCGAGCGTTTTTTCTACAAACCCCCTTAAAATATTCTACGTTCAACACTCACCAAATTTCAACGTTTTGAAAATTTCGTCCCGGACATTTGAAACGTGCATAGTAATGGTTTTATTTCAATGGTTCGAATAATAATCCTAAGCCCAACAATGGCATTATGATGTTAGAGAAAGTGAAATGTAGAAAATACATCGCACAGAGTAGACAACTAGATTCCGAAAGGGCGCGCCCAGCTATCCTGACCCTGTCCACATTCTACAACGAACGCAGCAGGTTTGCACGTTCCCAATAGATATGCGGTTTATTAAAAAAAAAAACACATGGGAATAAAGAAAAACCCCACAAGGGAATAAAGAACAAAACTCCACTAGAGAATAAAGAACAAAAACCCACATGGGAATAAAGAATAAAAACCCACAAAAGCTGGTTTTGATTGAAACCAATAACAGGCTGTAACCAAGGTAACACGGTCTAAGGATTAAGGAATCGTAACACTCATATTATGAAATTGAGTTAATACGGTGCCCCCATCCCCCTAATAAATTTATAAATGATGCGCAAGGGGGTTATATCCCTCCCATATAGGTATTTAGTAAACTTCTCTGTCAAGGGGGTCTCATCTTTTAGACAGGTTTGCTTTACTTCACCCATCACATAAATAAAGAAAAAAGTATTTTAAGAGGAGGGGGGCCTCCCTTTCTAGGGTCTAAGTTCTTATTTATCAACTTCCATTTTCTTATCGGTACACAGCCCCCCACCCCCGTATCGGCAGTGGGCATTTACCGTGTAACTGTAAACCCTGCACGTAAATGGTGTTGCCATCATGATGATGTGACAATAATCTCGCTTCTGTTATTCCCTAGAACGTGAGTGTTACTGAAATTCTAGCCCCCTTCCCCCTACCTCTGCCACTCCTCCCGCGCATAATTACGCGAATCCGTTTCACGTCTCCATACCCCACGGCCAAAAAATATACGAGTATTCTGTTACTCTCCAACCCTCCCTCACCCCCTTCTTGTGAAATCCTCTCACAACAACTTACATACAACCGCACACACTCTGGATGTGGAATAAACAAAATAACGGAACGACAGATATGGGTGGTACGAATTAGTCCCGTTTCATTGGAGTGGTTATGAAATGTGAGTGAGCTTTGGGAGAAATCATACAAATGGAATTTGTTAATCCAGGGCCACCGCGTTTGCCAAATTGCGTGGACGCATTCGAAAGTAACTCGTGAAATTAATTACGTCGCAGTACCATTCTACCATGGTACCTTTCAATTTTAGTAAAGCAACATGAAGTGTGTCAGTTGGAGTTGTTCTAAAGGCATAATAACCTACTTATACTATTATTATTATTAGAGTTACAAGCATCAATAATAGTAAAGAAAGTTGGAAGGAAAGATTGTCAAGTTAATCCAACTCAGCCTCTGACTTGGACTTGCGGTTACTCAAGCCTAATTTAGAATGACCCTCTCACCACCAGCCTCAATACATTTTGGTCTGCACTACTCTCTCTATTTACGTATTTCTTTTTTTTTTCATCTGTCCATCCCGCCTTAATGTTTTATGGGTAAATTAATTTGCCCCATTGCTTCGCCAGTTTCTGTTCATTCATGGAAGAAAATCAGCGACGACGCTGAAGTTCCGAAGCGGGATCTTCAGCCAATTCGAGAGAGCATGACCAGAATTGTCAACCTCATGTTGCTTACGAGGCAAAATTTGACGAGTAATACGTATATAATACTCATACGTAGGTGTGAAAGGCTCTCAAGGTCTTTGGGGAATCCTAAATTCCTGGCATCCCTTCTGAACCGCCTTGACCTTAGTTATGCAGAACAAGGGATCTCCGTTAGTCTCTGATTCAAAGTTTTGTGGCTCAGTGATAATCTTCATTTAACCATGACCGTAAATTAGAAATCCTAACCATTAGAGTTAAAGGTATACGATTGGAGCTCCTATAGGCATATTACACTTAATTTGTCCTCGTTGATACCGAGATTTTGCGATACTGGTGGAGGGATGAGGCCAAAGGAGTTCTCACCCATAATATATTTATAATCGCTTAATTTGTATCGAGTGTGAACCAACACCTTTCTTTCACTAGAGTCCTCACCACTAGTGAGAAACCGTATTCTCTGTTGCTGCCTCTTGAGTATAAACCTATAGAGGATTTTTTCAGAGACAAAGGCGAGCAGCAACGTGGAATGTTTCGGAAGAAAGATTTTGAAAGAGGTTCATGAAGAGAACGAAACTAGGGGGATGTGAAAATAGAAAAATGGGTGAGAGTTTCGGGCCGGCAGGAACCAGGAGAGGAAACTAATTGGGACAAAAGAGACCGGAAGAGCCGCACAACTCTCATGAAACTGCTAACGTTTCTGAAGGAAGGCAGGTCCCTTTGCAAGCCGAATTCTATTTATAACCTATGAATTAATTGAACGGATTCTGAATGAAATGATTATCACTTTTGCGGCGATGTTCATCATAATCCCTTGAAAGCGGCGTATGTTCCTGCTCTCGGCTGTACTCACGTGAGCTTCTCTCACAGAAGTATCTCTGGAAGGGGTGAAGGTATTGAAAGCCACCCTCACAGCTCCCCCCCCTTTAGAGTCACGAGCTTTGGTATTACAGCCCTTGTTACCAATTATGCTTTATACAATTCCTGCTTTCTCCTCCCTGTCTTACTCCCCTTCCTTGGGAGTTTAAATTACGATAGCTTCCTTTAATTTCTATACAAAATGCCTTTATAAACTCCTGGTTTTAGTTCATATTTAACTTCCAGCTTTTGCTCATGCATACACATCTTCCTTCTCCCACACAATTCGCACCCCACACACACTGTTCTGGAACCATTGCTGTAGCTGGCTTGAAGGATGAAGGAGGCCGCGTTGTCATCGCATTTTAAACGCGCGTTTGGCAATGAAATTCAAATGAAAACGTTGCTGTTGAGCGGCAATAAATAAGAAAAACCACGCTGAAAGTCAGACGTAATCCCAAGGCGAGCCTTGGGATCCCGATCAAGCGAAAGAACGCCGAGATTCAGTTATGGAGACATGGGTTCAAGAAGATTATTAATCCTGTCAAGTTTCTGAGATGTGATATGCTAAACAACATCCGACATCTCTACACCTTAGGGATAATTCACAGAATAAAACATAGGGCGTGGGATATCCCACGAGAAAATTAGGAAAGAGTGGGAAATAAAGGCTCTTTCCCTTGGGAGAGAGAAGCGAGGAATATTAAAAGAAGAGTTGAGAGGCGCAAGAATATGACCAAGAATATTGGGTTTAAGGCATGATTATGACTCGAGGGCGACCGCCCGGGAAGCAACCTTCGCTAAATTGATCCTGTCAGACACACACCAAGCGCCATCAGTAGGCCCCTCCAGTATGCAGCGAAACGTGACGAAGTGTCACGCAAAGTAAAAAGTTATGTTCCGTCCATCGACATCAGACGACAACATTTAAGACCTGAAAACTGAAGCACTGAAATGAGATTCGTTAATTGATTGAAGCTAATACAATAGAAGAAGGGAGGGGGTCGTAATATGCGAACTGATTGACACGTGATTAAAAAGAACATTGCGAAAAGAATAAAGGAAATAGCACTTAGGAGTACAGAAAAAAGAAAGTAAAGAATAAGATCAATAACTTCCTGCCTTTTCCTTCTAGTTCTCAGAAATATGAAGACCACTAATAATAATCATGCAACAAAGCATCGAATTGCCATCTTATCATGATCTCCTCATAAGAACATTCAGAGCCGTTTTTAACCGTAACACTCTTGCGATTGATGGTGGGAGGGTAATGAAAGAAATTTTTATTTGAACTTCCCACCAAGAAGCTGTACCAAATAGAACCGCTCAATTTCATTAGGACGTTCCTCATTAACTCCACGGCAACACATTCAGATTCCAAATGTGCGCTGTTTAATTTTCACGATCGTATTTTCTCAATTCTCTATATCACTGACCGGGAACCGTACGGATCACTTCCCTCTCAGATGCTGATTGAGTTAAAGCGTTTTTGTGAGAAGAAAGACCCTCAATCCTCCAGCCAGCTATGGCCGAAGCGTTTGTTCACTTCGCGAAGCGCGGTAGTAAATTTGGTTATAAAACCGGGAAATCGAACAGTAGACGTGTGACATTAAACCGACGCCCTACAATCCGCGTCACGCAGGACACAAGCTACAACTTTAGTCCGGTGTCATTCAAGCACTTCCTGTCCCTTCTCTCCATTCTTTCCCACTCTTCACCTGTCACTGGAATTTTACCACTTTTGCCTTTATTTTATGTTATTCACAGGTTAATAAGAATAAACAGAAGGACAAGCAGGTGCCAATACACAGGGGAAGGAGCATATCGATAGTTTATGTAAAATTGGGAGACTTTTCTTCACTGTGGAATTCTTGGGAGGTTAAAGAGTAACGCACCCTCCCACTGTGTTCACTCGTACCCTAAGGTCTCCTCTTTTCTTAACTAATGTTATGTACTTTTTACATATTACAAGTTTTCGCTTATTTTCATTTAAAATAAATACTTTTGCGCTTCTCTTGTGTCCGTCGATGTGTTTCCTTCAAGATTCCATTTCCTTGAATCTTGAGTTTTCCCCTCGGGCCGTATCCTTCGCTTCTTCTTTCCTTCGTCCCTTCCTCCCGGCCACATACTTCCCCTTCTCCGTCTCCCCTTAAGTAAGGGTCGGGGGAAGCGCGTGATCACGTAGGACGTCGAGAAAAATTCATATTAGTTTCTTTGTGATATATTTCATTCAGAGCGTCTCTGCCACGAAATATGGAGGCGCGCGCGGCCAGAGAATACTGATCAGCAGCGGGCCACGGAATGAAGAAAGGGGGGGGGGAGGAAAAAAGAAACAGAGGAATGGAACAGGGGATGGAAAAATGAAGGGAGGTAGGGGTGGATAAAGAGAAAGAGAAAGCGGGATTAGATAGAGGTGTCGAAAAAGTGAAGAAAGGGGAGAAAATCAACGGTGACTTCTTCAAAAGAGGCCTCTAAAGAAAGCAGCGGAGTAGAGAAATTAAAATATGTGGAAGGTTTATGATTCAAGCGCATAATTGCGGTACTAAGACCACATCACTGAAGGGGCAAACCGAGGGAGTCGAAACCCGATCATTCAAGTTCTTCGGTCTCATTCTTCGTCTTATGCCCCTTCCTCCCCCGCCTACTCTACGCTTCTTTCCTGCTTCCCCTTCCCTCTAAAAGAGACCTGCTTCCGTAGGAAAACGAAGGTAGGCTCCGATGATTTGCGTGCCCTCCTGATTTCCAATAAGACCACAGTTGTCTACTTGAATTATATATCATCTACGTATATTTATTTCTCTAACGTCACTGCCCGTACACACCTCTTTTCGTAAGCGTTCCGATGGAGACGGCTATGTTAGTTCTCACTTCTTTTTTTTACATAAATATAGCACCACCTTTGCTTCATTTACCTCCCTAAGGACTTCTTATATCACTTATTTGAGCTTCTGTGTTGCATGGATGCAGTTGTTTTATTTCCCTCTGCCTTTAATTTAAGGTCGAGAAAGATCATCGCCATGCATCCGCGCTTCTGTTCGCCGCTGCTGTCCTCTTCTTCATCATCATCATCATCAACACTAACTCTATAATTTAAGAAGGGGACTTTTTTGAGTATTTCAATAATAATTTCATCTTAGTTTGGTTATGACTTATGTTTTTTATCAAAATTCAGAAAAAATATAAGTATCGAAATTTTGTGATTTTTTTAAAACCCAAAGAATTACAAATGGTGAAGTTCAGAAAATTTATTTTTATATATCTTCTTCTATAACTATAGTTTAGTAACCTGATATTTTGAAAAGGGGCGAAATTTAGTTTCGAGTTCCTTTTTAAAATGATTATAATTGGCGAAGTTCAGAAAATTTATAAAACTTTAACCATGGCTGCTTTTTTCTAGATTTTAAATTTGAATCTTAGTAGTGAAGCGCAAGCTCCCCCCGTAGGGAAGAGTGGTGAAGCCATTGCCTCGTATTTATAAGTTTTTTTCTGATTCATTCCCACAGTAATTACTATTTATCACCAATTTGATTAGCCCATTTACCCATTATATTCCTACAGAACGCACTTGAGAGCTTTGATTCATCTTGTCTGGCGATGAACAAAAGTCGCTTCTGTACATGTCTTAGTTAATTTCAGAAAAAGCCGTTTTGTAGGTTCCCACCATACCCCGGTAGTCCATAACAGCCTTCTGAC
This sequence comes from Ceratothoa steindachneri, assembly GCA_963969495.1. NCBI lineage: Eukaryota > Metazoa > Arthropoda > Malacostraca > Isopoda > Cymothoidae > Ceratothoa > Ceratothoa steindachneri. The sequence continues at coordinate 160,849,825 of OZ018320.1, forward strand.
CTTGGTTTTGATAGCGCCTGTTGTGCGCTGTCAAATTCAATATTCTAACTTTTATATTCGTGTTCGTGAAACAGCTTAGGCAAGCCGCTTGATCCTGCATGTTCTGTACATTTCCAATTAGCAAAATACCAAGCTCTTTTCTAAAACCGCCCTTTGATCTCAAGGGCCTATACTTATCTGAAAATAAAATATACTTATCCAACTGTGAGAGGTGTTTTTGTAAGGTTCACTAAATACCAGCTGTCCTGAGAAAAAAAATACTTTCTGGAAGATAAAAAGCTCGGAATAAAAAAAAAAACCGCCTGAATTTCGGACTATCCAAAAATCACAGAATTTATTTCATTTATTTATTTAGTCCATATCCAAACTTTACTAGTCAAATGATTCTTTTTTAAGTATTAACTAAATAAAGATTTAAGCGAAAACCTTTAAAGCGCTTGCTTTCCCACAAACTGCCATACAACACAGTGGCGATATATTATTCCTTTGCCTAAACATTTCGGGATAGTAAGGTACAGGTCACGAAAAGGCAAGGATGAAGTCATGAATATACAAAGGGAAGGCGCACATCTTTCGGGAAGTATCTTTCGCCCTTCCAATAATGTCGGTTCTCTTCCTAATGGCAAGGCAATGTTGGACAGTAAAAGTTTAAAATTGCCTTAAAATAACTTCTTTGCGGCACTTGAGGAGGGGGCGAGCTCTTGATTCGTTAAAATATTTCCAGGAACAACGTTGAGGGGGACGGGGGACAAGGCACTTGAAAATAAAAGAAAATTTCTTATAGGCCGCCTGAAACTGAGTTCACAGAGATGTGTCGGGCTCTATTTGGTTGCATTTAGATTTAGGATAACCACCAAAAACTGAAAGACCCAAAACTACCTAACCAACCAACTACCAAAGCCAGAAGAAAGGCAAAGGTGTAGATATAGGAGAGTGGAGGCATCATAAAAATAAATCGTAAATAACTGAAAATGATAATACCAATTGGGGTCGGAGAGTTGGGGAGTAGGAAGAGACAGAAACTCGACTGTTTCAAGTCTCTTATGATATTTTTTTTAAAGTATTTATTGCACCAAAGTTTGATTTAATAATCATTTTTCTTGTTAAGATTTAAACTTTTGTTTTTTGCAATAAAGTTTAACGTCCTCTTTCGCCTTCTGTTGGGTCTATACAGGCGTGGAAAAGATGGTGGCAGATTTCATGTCTCATGATGCTTATTTGCGTTCTCTTTGCTAGTACTCTTGAATTACTATTTAAACTTATAGTTTCATAATATCCAAATAAATTGTTGTGCCTCGGTTCGATCAAAATGTATTTTTCATGTTCAGCTCGTTTTCTTATAGTCTCCCTTGGATTATACTTCCTATAACCCGCCCTTTGTTGATCGACGGCAGTATTTATAAGTTCGGGAACATTGGCACTTGACTAACTGCTAATAAGTCATGCTGCCGGATTGCGGTTGCGAGCAGTAAGTGGTGCGAAAAATTGGCAGGCAAAATTTGCTGTTTTATTGTATCTCTTATTAATGATAAGTTTTTCTCTGTAGGGGGGAAGAGGTGTAATGCCCCTGCTACAACTTGCAGGTGCAACACGCCCTTCTGACCTCAGCGCCCCAAGATAAACTGGTGTTCTCTCTCGGGAACACCAGTCTATTAGTCAACAATTTGTTCACGAAATTATAAATACTGTCCTCGATCAACAAAGGGCGGGTTGTGAGAAGTATAATCCAACGGAGACTATGAGAAAACGACCTGAACATGAAAAATACATTTTGATCGAACCGAGGCATAACAATTTATTTGAATATTATGAAACCATAAGTTTAAAAAATAATTCAAGAGTACTAGCAAAGAGGACGCAAATAAGCATCATGAGACATGCAAATTGTCCAAGCTTTGCTTTAGCATTTGATAAAGTTTGCAAAGATAAGATAATAAAGGATCATCGACCCCGAGAGTGTATTCACAACATTAGCTTACCCCTGGATTCGACCCAGCGATCTTTGGCATTAGAAGCCAGAGCTTTATCGCTGAGAGTTTCTTGCGACGGAATCCCGGTAACAGCTCGGTTCTTGTTACGAAAAGAATCATGACGGTCACTTATAGATATAGAAATAAAAGAGAAGACGAAAGGAAATAAAATTGGAATACATGAATAATGGCTAAACAACCACCATAAAGCTCTATTTTTTTCTGTTCTGGGGAGGGCTTAGAAGCGTCTCCCAATGTTCAGAAACGAAAAAAATCCTACGTCACCCGGTCATTTTCAGTTTTACCACAGGTTAGGAGGCATTTCCAAGGATTTCAATAACCACACTCTCCATGTGTTTACCCATTATAACCCCCCACCCCTGGGTAATTTCCTGTGTCTCATATGCATGGATTGATTTGTGCGTGAATGCGCTGTCCGTGACTTCGCGTGTGAGTACACTGTCCCTTTCTTACCGTGTGAGTGAGTTGTCTCTTGCTTTTAGTGTGTGTGTATGTGCTCTCCCTTGCATACCCTTCCTGCCCAGAGTGTCTCAAGTTGTCTCTTCCACGCATATTGGCTTCCCCGCCCCATCCCATTTACACCTCTTTCTTTTTAAACCTCTTCTACCAAACATTGTGGCGCCAATTCCTTTGTTGCTTTTTTTTTCTTCTTACTTTTACGTAAATAATCTTGAAGTTGTGGGTGCATAATGAGATGGAGGTAAAAGAGCCTGAAAGTGCTTTCTAGCCCCGTGTAGATACTTTGATTGATCAGATCACGCACCCTAATTGAGCGGTTCGAGGCTCGACCCCAAATTGAATGTCTGGCTCTTGCTTCTGTACTCTTGCCTCTCGTCGCTTTAAAAATGTCTTCTCTTGCGTTGCATTTTTTTTTTAATTTGTCCGTCTCAAAATTTATTTAATTATATTACATTTCATTTATTCTGACCAGAAAAAAATGACTAATGGAATTCATATTTACATGTTAAGTCATAAGTTGTAATTCAGAAATGCACTCTCATTTTTCATCGGCAATAAAGAAAACGCTAATATACCACAATGACAATCTATTTCCCTCCTTTCGCACATTAATAGGAATGTAACTGTTTTGAATGGATCCCTGTTTCGCTGCTTTTTTAACCGAAGAAAAGTTGGGTTGTACAATGCTTCAAACGAACAAGTAGTATGTAGAGAGCATAATCCCAGATATGTTCCCGGAAAACATCTTCAGAAGTGGAGGATATGGAAAAATTTATAAGAAATTTGGAAGATGGGTGAGATTTTAAGGACCTGGGGAGTTGATCAAGAGAGATAACCGAATGAATGAAAATGATGCGTTAGTATTCAATAAAAGATGGTCTTATTCATATCTGCTCGAGCGTCCATGCTGCCATCCTCAGATGAAATAGCTCTGATGCAGAAATATGTCTCCCTTATATATTCTTTTAGTATTACATTTTTTTATCTATTTGGAATTGTTTTGCGTGTGAGTTTCATCCCTTTGGTCATGATGCTACTTTGGGGAATGCAAAATGTTTCTATTAACATCTTGGATCCGTGATTAAAATATAGTTTCAGAAGTATTTCATTCTTTCAACCAGATCATCTCCCATCCAATTTGGGCAGAGGAAGCAGATACAAGATCTTGGAGACTGTTTCTGAGAATCGACCGTGAAAGGAGTTTACATGAACTCCATTGAAAACCTATTGAGTTTAATGAGAGACTGTGTGGAGCGAGAAATTAATAATAGTCTCGTGGGAATGATTAGGGAGATTTGGGGAGAGGGTACGAAGACGATCAGAAAATTTCAAAGTTCTATTTCAAACTGTATTTTACACCAGTAGCTTCTACACAAAAAGGATGTAAAGATCAAAGCCCAAGACACATCTTGTAAAGTCAACAGAATTTCAAATAAACTGATAAGCTACCCGAAGAGATGTCTATTTCTAAGAGATAAAGGAAATTCAATAATTGAATACAGCATATATTTAAACAAACAACAAAAGATTAAGTTGAAAATAACATAACATTATTAAAAGACAAAATGGAAACAATTAGTTAAAATGATATTAGTCAGCAATTGTCCCATAGAAAGCATGAATAAAAAGTGTCACTTATTTCTTTCTCTCCACATAAACTCTTGAATTATGAATTCAAATTGTCGCTTTTAAGTCCATCATATCTACTTTTGGCAAGCGCTTTATGCTTACCACAATAATTTCCTATTTTAGCTGACGAAGCTCTTTCGACTAAAAGTGGTTTAATTATATCCTCGAACGATCAATAATTGAGGATAGGTATCCAACAAACATACATTAAGAACTGATTAATATACAACAAATAATTAAATCCTATACCAATTTCAAAGGGTATCTAATTTACCCCTCTGACTCAGCTTGTAAAGACAGCAACTATAAATCATTAAGAGTAAGCTGCTTTGAGGTACTTCGGGGCTACTGATTAATTTTTACAACATCCAATTAAAATTAAATTAATAACTCTTTAAGCCTATACTTGTTTGATTTTTTGTTGAGGGTTAAATTTTGAAAACTTTACCTTAGTATATTTCCATCACCTGATCTGATTGCTTCCTTGCTGCTGCTCGAAGCCCTATGTTAAGGTGATTTCAGATTGGAGTAATATGTTTAAATGTTCGTTTGGATGCATCTACTAACGATGGATATTGTTGGAAGGATGACTACGGTTGTATGAAATGAAGAGTTCATAACCCCTAAGAACAAGGCTGCCGAAGTTGGTTCGCTCGTGCCAAATTTGACACATTTTATATCAATTGGTCTTTTCTGTACTAATTTAACAATTCTAATGCAAATAGACGTAGTCCATTTATCCAAGGGAATCAGTTTCATCTTTCTATCGCTGGAGTTCACTAATACGCATACTCCGAAAATTTTGCATATCCGTTTCACTAAGTGGTGACCCCCTCAAATAAGTAGTCAAATGAATGCGCGTCTATTTATCAGCTGCTCTTACTGTATTCCTTAACTCAGCTACTTTAGAAGATATTATTAGAGTGGTTGATATTATAAATCATGCAAAATCCAATTAATGAAATGTATTATGCAATTTTAGCCCATATTTGACCAGTTGTGAACAAACTTAACGAGTTTCAAGCGGAAAACAGCGCAATACAAATTTGTCACCAGCAGTGTTAAAGGAATCCTTGTCAACTTCAACAAAAGAGAAATAACGACAGCTCAAAAGTTAATGTGAATGAGTACTCATGATATCTTCTCCTTGATGGAATTCAGCGGTGGAGTAAAGGTGAAAAGTATTTATGTAAAAAAAACTACTTTAAAATTGGGAAAAAAATATGTTTACTGAATTGAAAATTAAAACTTTGTTGTTTTTTTTATGTGCGTCTCACGAGAGAAATGTTTCAACTTTTTGAGGGGAAGGAATTGTTCTCAAACCTAGAGCTAGTTGAAACAGTAGATCCCTAGAATTTCCACCCCAAAACAATCATTCATCTTGCATGCAAATTTACAAACCTCATCCAAAAGGTGCAGTTTGAGGAAAGAAAACAAGGTCTGCTGAACAAAAAGTCGCGTGCTCTCACTTATTCCGATTTAGGACCTTACAACCTTCAAAACTTTCACTAATTCCCAGACTAACCTTGGGAGAACTTTGACAATTATACCATTCAAAGGAAAATGTAAAGCAACATAAGGGTTTCAGATTTCGTTAGAATCGGCCGAATAGTTATGATGTTATTATAAAAACAATATAATCCCTGGCTAAACTTGGGACGGCTTTGGCAATTATATCATTCGAAAGAGAATACAAAACAACATCAGGGTTTGAAATTTCGTTAGAATAGGCCGAATAGTTATGATATTATTGCCAAAACAAGAAAATAATTCCCTGGCTAACCTTGAGAGGACTTTGGCAATTATATTATTTAAAAGAGAATAGAAAACAACATAAGGTTTTCAAATTTTGTTAGAATCGACAGAATAGTTATCATATTATTGCCAAAACAAAACAATCCCTAGCTAACCTTTGGGGAACTTTAGCAATTATATCATTAGAAAGAAAATGTAAAACAACATCAGCAATTCAAATTTCGTTTAAATGGGCCGAATAGTTATGATGTTATTTCCAAAACAAAATAAATACCTACCTAACCTTGGGAGGACTTTTAAAATTATATCATTCGAAATAGAATGCAAAACAACTTAATAGTTTTAAATATCCTTAGAATTGGCCGAATATTTACAATGTTATTGCAAAAAAACAACAAAAAAAATCAAAACGGGGACCGATGACCGACCGACCGACATAGACCGATGTAGGGTCACCCCCGACTAGACTCGCACGCGACTAATAATTTCCCAGACTCAAAAACTGAAGTCAACTTTGTTTTCTCCCAAATCTCTCTTCGGCAGCCGAGAAAATATTTTTCTACTTAATAATATTAAAATAAAAACAAATCAGTAATCGCTTAAAAATGAAACCATAAATGCCTTGTCGCTTTCCATGGAACAAACTGCGACAAATAGGGACCATCACAAGATCTCCTTCCTGCAGCTAGACGAAAGAAAAATGATGGTGCTCTAAAGAAAAAATAGTGGAGAAAAAATTAATCGTTATTAATAATTAGTATTTACTTTTAATTGGAATTTCAATCCTCTCTCTATATATATATATATATATATATATATATATATATATATATATATATATATATATATATATATATATGTATATTATATCTCTCAAAGTAGCACGAGAGAATGATGGAAATGAATCCATTAAACCACATTGAAAGAGAAAACGGAATAATTTTTCCTTGCAGTAATATTTTTATTACCTTTTTCGAAAAATCTGTGCAGGGAAGCGATTCGAACCAGGCACACTGAGGCAGCGAGCACCGCTTTGATCACAGTTAAAAGTATGCCGTTAGTACACTACGCTACGCAGAGAAAAAAAAACATATATATATATATATATATATATATATATATATATATATATATATATATATATATATATATATATATATATATATATATATATATATATATATATATATATATATATATATATATATATATATATATATATATATATATATATATATATAGGTGTATCTATGTATATTATCAACTTTGGTGCGTTTGTGCGAGATTTTGAATCTTTTGGGTGATGAATTTGATACTTTTGTCGCGTTCCACTCCGGTCGCTAGGCTTTGGACCATGAGGTCACAAGTTCCCCAGGGATTTGCTTAAAGAAAAGACAAGTTACTGATTGCATTCTGCTGCACACTTAAACTTATTTGTTCACGTACATATATCCTAAGGTCAAACGTCTTTTTAATTCAAGTTGAAACGATTAGGGCAGTTGGTGAATTCACGAAATAAAGTGAAAGGAAGTTAAGATTAAAGTTGATCGTATTGAATTCCCATTCAGTGTGAAAGTTTTAAACAGAAATACAGAGCAACTTTCCGTGCCTCATTCTCATACCATGGCGTGTGTTTGTCTATTATATTATGACCTATCTGCTCCCTGTAACCTCTTAGAAGATTAAGAGAGAAATCTTTGATCTTACCGTCGATCTTGATCGTGTAAGACCTGTCAGTTACCACTCTTAGGTGGGGCACGTTGTCTGCGAGGCTATCCCGAGGAACAAATGAAATCTCGATAATGAAAAAAAGATTTCTTCAGAAGTAGCACATTTGTTTCCTGAAAAGCATTAATTACTTTATTATTTAGTATGATTTATAAGTCACAAATCTTCCTCAAAACCACGTTCCAAATCTCTTCCCCTTTTGGTGGTTCCAAGAACTGTTCTACAAAACTACAGAAAAAGGTTTCCACTTTTCTAAATAGATGTGACTCGTTTTTTAATTTCAAAATTTCGAAGTTATCGAAGGGATTCGTTCAAAATTTCATTTTTACTCACGGAAAATCCAATAGAGTTTTTATATTAGCCCTTGATACTGCAACAAAGTGCTTGACCTCTTGACCTCTTATCTTTTCGGGTCAGGCGAAGGAGCTTTCAAAGCTGCCCCCCATCCCTCCTCCTTGTAAACCCACTATTAAGCTTACCAACAATTCTTCTCATAACTGGACTTCACAGAGCCTTTGGCTTTTTAAAGGCTGCAAATTGGCAGCTTTTATAAAAATTATTCAAAATAGAATGCATAATTTTAATAGTTTTTGCTACATTATTTCGAGGGAAACTTTTCGTTTCTTTTTTGTAGAACGTTTAACGCTCTCTTCCACCCTCTGTTGGGTCAAACAAATCGTGGAAAATATTATGAGAGATTTAAAAGCGATGCAAAAGACGACCAGAGAAAGAGCACCAGTTTCTCTCGAGGCACTAGGGTGGGAAGGGCGCGCCGTTCCTCCAAGTTACAGGTGGAGCAGTGGTATTAACTCTGTTACACCATCCACTCTCTTGTGGCTCTTCGAGGTTGAACAAAAAGGTATAGAAGCGCCATCTTTGGTCCCTTCGAAAGGGGTTTAGGCCCCTTTCTTTGTTGTGCTTCGAGGTATGAAATGAGGCCGCAAAATCTATGGAATTCATTAGACTCCTTACAAAAGAATTATCATCTTCTTAGATATTTATTTTATTATTACTCTTCTTTCGCTTTTCAAGTTTTTATATACACAGTTTTATTTCATTTTCGTTAAGTCAAATTAAACTTCAACTTTGTTTGAAATTAGTTTCGAATCCAATCTCGAAATACCAAAATTATTTCTTTTAATTTTGGGTTCAATTTCAAAAAGGAATTTCTATTGTTTTATAATATACCTAATGAAGGTTTTTTATTAATCGTGAAAAAATTTATTTTTCAAATTTATAATTCGCTATACAGTAAACATGAAATCTTAATTAAAATTCGATCGCATAACTGAAATAATTTCTTTTTGTAAAAGATCAAATTCACTGTATTCACAAGATATATATATATATATATATATATATATATATATATATATATATATATATATATATATATATATATATATATATATATGGAGAGACAGACAGACAGACAGAGAGAGAAAAAGAGAAAGAGAAAGATAGAGGCAGGCAGACAGGCCAACAGACAGAAAATAGACAGACAAAGACAAAGACAGACAGACGCAAACAACGACAGCCAGACATAGAGATACAGGCAGACAGATTAAGACAGATAAAGACAAGCAGATAAATGCAGACAGACAGACAAAGAGAAAAAGAATGAAATAGACCAAGAAAGAGATAGAGAATGAGAGTGCCTCAAAGAGCGATATAATGAAATAGACCTAGACAGAGACTGAGAGTGACTGAAAGAGAGATTAAGAAAGATGAGAGAGAGAGGGGGAGAGAGACAGAGATAGCGAATATATGTTTGCTTTGGGAAAAATGAAATTATGACTCCTTTATCAGGGAATCCACACAAAACAAATGCTAAAATCATGGATATGATGGTGAGAAATGGGAGGAGAAAGACAAAGTTACAAATAGATTTTCATATTTTGTGTCCAGTCATGTCAATAGTAATATTGATACGCACCACCCCTATTTTGGGGACACAACGGCTGATGATATTGTCGACGATGAATAAATGAATTTAATAACAAACAATCCAAGTTTGACATTCAAATTCATGAGGAACAGATGCATGGCCGCTGTCTTGAGCTCGGAGTCTCGGCTCTTTCCATCTCTCCGTCATAACTCGCTCTCAAGACAATGACGGCCGCGTTTTTTATACTTATCCTTGTTTTGTGGAGGAATTTTTCAATTATTTCATATAATTTTGGGTTATATTTAAATACAAAATTAATTTTTAGTTTTCTGAGCAGAATCGAGATTATTATAAATGGCTGAGTAATTGGAAAAATATGATTTATTTTGCCATAAGTTTTTCAGGATGTTATTGTAGTTATAGAATGAGTTTTAGGTCAAAAATAATACGCAATTTTTCATAAACTATAAATAGTAAAATAACTTAGGAGTTTATGGATTTCTTTATCCGGAAATCCACGAGACAATCCGTTGACTATGTTCGTTTTTTTTCCGTGCTCTCCGGATTGTCTCAGTATATACTTCTTTAACTCTGCTGGTGTTTCTCTCGGTGCCAGATTCTTCAGTACGTATAGGGAGGGATAAGCGGTTTACTTGTATATCCTAAACATATTGTTATGCTATCTCCAAGATATTGTGTGAAGGTTATGAAAACTATCCCAGATGATGTTTACTAATTCTTACTTGCAGGCTATAGTGGATTTCCCCGTTGTAGTAAGATATGCATTCGCCTCTTTCGGTAGATTCCATATACTGTATTTGTTTCTACCTCCTGAGTCATTTTCAGAGTGTTGAGTCTACTTTAAACACTGTGGGAATGTTAAGATCCACTCTGTTCTTTATCTGGCTATGACAAACGCATAAAACTTGTGATCATCTTTGGGTTCTTTCTGCGACCACATCCTATCTGTAGCAATCAAAGTATTAAGGCTGGCCTGTCAAAGACTCGTCTTTCCTTAATTTTTCATCACTCAGAGAAAAGTATTTATTTTCATCAGATAGAGAATACAGAAGTAACACAATATGTTCCTATGCCCGATCCAAGATGAATTGACTAAAGCAGATGTTTAGCAGATGGAAAAAACATGAATATTCGCTAAACTAAATTATACCAGTATTTGCAAGATTTTAAGAACATCCGCATGGTCCCTGGACCACGTGATAGACGATTCTCGTGAGAAACTATTCAGGGGCCCAACAGAAATCCTCAGTGTGGGAAAAACTTTCTCTTAACAAAAAGAAACGAATAAGGGAAAGGTTGTTTTCTACTATACCCCCTTCCCCCTTAAAAGCTCTTCACTGCACGTTCGTTCCGAAGATATGCCATCCGACCAACCTATGCTCACAACACAAAGCAACATATTCTCCCGGGGTGAACACTCACTCTTCGTCTCTAACAGACACACATCGAGCAACGCTCGCAACTCACGCAAGTTGACTCGCGCTTTCACGCTTTCATTAGTTTTATTTCGCTCGTCTTTGTCGAATTACTGTTCGCCACTCGAAGCAACCCAGCAAACTTGGCCGAACGCTTCACGCTCTTGAGGATTCTAACACGATACTTCGCCGACATCAAGAGCGACCCATCAAAACGGTAGAAATCCTGACACTCTCTAACTCTCGGTGGCAAATTTCTTCCCCATTTTCTTCCCATTTTCTATCGGTCATCATTCCCAATTCTTCAACAATATAAATGAAAGGTAGATGCGACTCAGAAGGAAACTGGCTGGTATTATTTATCAAGATAATTTTTCGAACCAAATGTAAACCAAGTCAACTTAACAAATTTCGGGCTTCGTTCTATGTTACGACCACTAAGTTAAAACTGTACATATTGTTGAACAATAAATGAGCCTAGGTTTCCCATAAACAATGATTTTAAAGAAAGAGTGAACTTAGAAATTGCCCAAGTGCACTCATTAACAACTTTATAATATACTGGAAGAAGTAAACAGATTATATGATGATAACAGTACTAGATTCAACCAAATTAAGCTCATTTTAATATCATCATGGGAGATTTCAATGTAAAATGTAGTTAAGAATATAAATCACACATGCAAAAAATCCCAATAGCTGAGCAATATGAAAGAGAACAATATTTAGGGGGGCTTTCCAAACCCCTAACATTAAAATAGTGAGGACAGTCAAAAAATAAGATAATAATAAGTGACCCGAAGAAGCCTAAAGTCTAAAGTTCCCAAAGATATCGATTGCATTCTAATTAAAAAAAAAATACTTATAATGTTTTTTTAAGTCATTAACACAGTCAAACCAGTGACTACAGGACGTTTAGATAAAGGATAAATATTAGCATTTAGTAAAAAAGAGAGAAAACTAAATGCCATCAATTAATAAAACTCATTGTTCCCATAATTCCTGATACAACCTCGAAATGCATATAATTTGCCTCCCTTGAACCTTACAACATAAGTAATATCCAAGACAAAAAAAATAACTTCATAGCTACAAATAATATCATAAAGCTTAACACAAGATATGTTCCATAAAATATCTGAAGAAGTTGAATGAATATAAACATTACGAAGCTATTTTGGGAGTGAGTGAACTCATACGGCCAATGGGAGTTGATAACAAGAACTGGTGAAAAGTTGAAGGAAAGTACAAGTAGAATAACGAACAATTATGTTGTTTATGTTTTTATCAAAGTAGTTATTTTGTGTTCTCTGCGAGTTATTCCAAACGCGTATCAGTATGTTTTGTTGACATGTGCTATGCTTCTCATCTGTATATTCGAACTGATCAAGATACATTGGATAACCCCTTTGCAATTTAAACAGAGCCATGTTGCTTCTGAATATGTAGCTAAGCTTTCCTCCCGCTTGCTAGCATAAATTTGTTCTGCTGATTTTCTTTTCCGTGCGCTCGTGAGGAGTCAGAAACTATCTTAATTATACGCATTCTTGTACCTTCCCTATAATTTGATCTTCAATTCCTATTATTCTATCCTCTTCCAAAGTGTTGTTCCTTACTTTAATTTTTGAAAAAGTTAGTTAGCATTAAATATAATTCCTCTGGACTTAATAGAAATAATATTTAGTTAACATAACGAAGGTGACTTACCTACCTACCTCCTATGAGTACAAATAAAAAAAAATATTATAAAAATTAAAATCTGTTTTAAGAAAGATTAACCATAGATTACATAAAATAGAAAGTTAGTAAAACAATTGCCCTATTTCTTGAAAACGAAGTCTCCCCTAGAACGTGACGTCATGGCAACCTCAATAGAGAAAACGTAGACACGTTTTTTGTCACGGCTTCCACCTCAAATCGTGGTTTCGGATAAAAATCTATCATGGAACCAATGCGGACGCAGGGGAGAGATATATGTAATGTGAGAACGGGGAGGGGTGTTGGAAATTTGGTGCTGAATTTGAAGGGGAAACCTATTGTCGCTGTCCAAAACAGTTTCATCCTAAATTTAACATAATTTCAAAGAAATTCCCTTCAAAAGGTTCTGTTGCGGATGGAATTATATTGAATGTGCCCATGGATCCACTCCTACGACTAATAAATCATTAAATTCGTAGGATGAATTTTATCCCTCAGTTAAATTATAGTATCAAATATATGATGAACTAGTTAACAAGGAGATAACACTAGTAGAGGATAAGATGCCTCAAAACGACTAAAAACGCTTGAACTCTGACGAAGTGAAAATTCGAGAGCTTCGTCGTCTCTTAAAAGAACAATAGAAACGAAAATGTTATTTACAAGCAACTTTTTAAAAATTATTTGTAGAAGAACGGAAACTGCATAAACCACAGGAACGAATTTACTCAGCTGAGGAGAAGTAACATGAAACAACTAGAAAAGAGACAAGAGGGAAATATAGAGAATAAAACAATAGTGACTTCGATTGTTGCTAAACGAAAACCTCCGTAAATGAAGAGTTGAAAAAGCGCATTTAAATTCTCAAACAAACATAATCTATTCATATGTATTTAACTACATACTAACATATATATGCATACACATACCTCACGTGTGTATACACCATAGTCACCTGCATTCATGCTCAGAGTTCTTTCTAGCTCCTCTACATTGCCTCAAATTAGTTTGAAGAACAACTTAGAAAAATATCCAATCTCTTTTACCACATTGTGTCATTATACACATCGCATAGAAACACGTTTTACATTGAGGAGAGAGGTGGAGAGGGGGAGAAACTGGGTGCCATATATGGAAGTGTGTGGCACTTTGTGACACGGATCTCTCACTAACAGTTTCGGTCATTTCCTTCTTGTCCAAAGATATTGGAGGTGACCAACTGGAGCATAGCACCAAGCGGGGAGTGGATGTGCCAAAGAGAGCAAACAGAGATCGCGAGGGACAAAGATTTACGCGATTCCTAAACACCTAAGAATATTCCATAACTCATAATGGAATATGTTAACTTGGAACGACGCAACCGGTGGGTCAGAGCACAATCCAAACGAGGTTAACATACTTAAGTCGCGTGCTCTCAATTATTTTGACTATTGACCTCACGACTTTCAAAGCTTTTCAATAAGTGGGGGAAACCTACCTATAGTTAGTTTTCCTTTCATAATTCTTGGACTAACCTTAGGAAGACTTTGGTAATTATATTATTCGAAAGAAAATGTAAAACAACATAAGGATTTCAAATTTCGTAAGAATCGGCTAAATTGTTACGATGTTATTGCCTCCAAAACTCATTGGAAAGTAAAATGATGACCAACAGACCGGCCTACCTACGGACCGACATAATAAAGAATAGAGTTGCTTGCACGCGACTAAAAATTATGAGTTTGTGTTATTTTAAGTCTGCTCAGCAAAATATTAACGTCAGCATTTGTAAGAGACAATTGCGTATGTACGTGTTTCGTATTACGTATGCTGGCAAATTTGGCTGGAAGTGTGCACATGTATGTAAGAACGTATATGAGTGTGGTATCAATAAAAGTAAGTAAACAAAGAGAGCGAGGGGTGGTTACAATTCCTGGTCGAGTCCCTCCGTTGAGTGAGGCGTTCGGGGAGCTTATTTGGGTCCGGCAAATACAGAGCAATCAGAGACGTAACATCACGTCCTTCTCCCGTTAATATGAGCCTCTTCATCGAACCTCTTGATCTCGCCTCCAATATTTAGACTCTATTTTGGTTCCCTGCTTCACGCCTCCGCCCCAACCCAAGTACACAGGCAGAAGGATGAGCGTGTACTTTATGTTCCTGATACGCGGGAGTATTGTATTATTCCTAAACTTTGAAATGTACTTTGTTATTGGAATTTGTTGTTGGAATTTGGTAAGTAATAATTTCAATCAAATGCATACTATTATCGCTAACAAATTTTATGTATATTAAAATCCATATTAGGATTGGTATTTATGGTATTGGGAAGCGGTGATTGTTTGCTTCTACTCTTAATCCCATCATATCGGATGTTCACTTTGGTACCTCTCAAAGTCTGGTTGTCGGCTACCAAATGAACGGTTTTTCAGTCATGCCCAAGAACCAACTGGCAGCGACCATCGTTCACATTATTTTCCCTCATGCAGTGCAGTTCACAGACATGCATATACATGGATGTGCGGAAGGGAAGAGTGTGCGACTCACGTGTGTATTCCGACCATCGGGAAAATTGCAAAAGATTTCGTTGTTCACTTCCGCAATGTCAAGTACTTCATTTGTAGTACTCTTTCCTTTTGCATTGTTAATATCTCAGGCAATGAAGCAACGAGCCGTTGTTCGCTTAAACGAGAGCATTCGTCGGGGTAGGTTTTATAAGTTCTTAAAAACAAGAAGTCCTTTAAACATTTCGAGAGTTCCAGGCAGTTTTAAGTTTGTGTCTGTCTGTCCTTTTCTGACAGTATTTTAGGTAAGGCTGGATTGCTATCGAGATGTTTATTATCTTACCCAAGTTCTTTTTTATGCCTTATGCTTTTTCGCTATGAGCTGTATTAATTTCGAGTGGGGGTCAAATAAGTCTACTTGAATTTTCTTTCTTTAGATGTTGTTTGGCTTTGTGTGTCAAGTTCTTGAATTCTAACAAGAAAACGAAAGTTTCTTTGAAATAAATACTGGAGAAGCTTGGCATTTATTACACCGAACGCGGAGTCGGGCCATACGAGAGCGAGGATGGACTTGCAATAGCCTCACTCGGGCGATCCGAAGCGAGTACTTTTGCGATAAATTCTTTTTACCGCAAGCGACTCGAAAACCGCCACTTCATGCCTGAATTTGAAATCGCAATTGACCTATCTTTCCGTCAAGATCCTCGGAATTGCATTTGCATTTACTACTAGAAAAGAGAAAACCAACGACGGAATTCTGACATAACGTTTTTGAGCAGAGATTGTATACAAATAAGTGAAGGGCATGAAAAGTTATGTTGAGGTTAAATAGCCAGAGTAAACCATTTTGAGCGGTGGGGACCGAGAGGGACGCGACTTTTACGAACCTGATTCCCTCCGTCCTACAACAAATAAAGATCCGTCTTGCATGGAAGATCCTCGCGATTGAATAGAGAAAGCAAGTGACATAATAGAAAACAAGATCTGCTGACCAAGTTCGCGTGCTCTCACTTATTCTGATTTATGGCCTTACGACCTTCAAAACTTTTAATAATTACAGTACTAACCTTACGAGGACCTTGTCAATTATATCATTCGAAAGAAAATGTAAAACAACATAAGGGTTTCAATTTCTTTAGAATCGACCAAATAGTTACAATGTTATTACCAAACCAATAAAAAGCAAAACGAGGACCGACCGACCGACATAGTTAGATATAGAATCGAACGCGACTAAAAATAAATATCAGTCTCGAAAAGTGGATCTAGGATGAGAAAGATTGCTTAAACAAGCCTTATTAGTTCATAAATGGCCTGTAAGAGGCATGTTAAACATGCATTGATTAGGTCTATTCACTTTCCATTCATATTTACTAAATATTCCCGCCATAGTAACGCGATGGGATGATGAGGGAAGCGTTTACATTTTCAGGGATTTGAAATAATTCATATTGTTGCTCGGATCCTTCCATTCATCATATGAATAACGAACCGCGTCTTTTTCTCTCCATTAATTTGATTTCTTGTTTCCCCGCAAGACCACTGCTTCAAATTTCCTGCTTTCGGATATCCATGTTTGTTTATTGTCCATTTCGTGTTCTGAGTAAGAAACTCAGTCGGTTAAGTTTAAATCATAATGCATTAGAATGTGAAGGAGAGTTCGCGATTTTACCCCCGTTTGATTTATATATATTTTATGCACTGCAAGTTTTATGCAGGTTGAATTCGTTTAGTGTGCGGTGGTTTGTGGTTATGAGTTAATGATGCGATGCGGATACGTTACTCAATCAGCGAGGTGCGGAAGTTTCTGGAGATCCGGTGGCTGGTCATTTTTCTAGTTAAGTGGTTTTGGATTCATCCATGCATACTACTCGTTCGCTAAGCTTGATTTCATTTATAAGATTGAGAGATGGTAAAATATTATACTCATAATTTCTTTTTTTTCTGCATTTATTTGAACTTCCAGTCAACTTTGCGGGATCGCTCCTGTAGGTTATGAAATATGTGTTTTTAAACCTTAGAGCATTTTTAGATTTCATATTTACTCTACGAGGGTTTAATTTTATCATCAGCGAACCTTCTCTGCCTTTTATCCTCATTTTCTTGGGCGCATTTTTGTTCTTCATCTTTCTTACCCGAGGCACTTGTGATTGCCGCCAATAGGAGAGGGAGGAGATTAAAACAAAAATTGGAGATTTATCAAAGAATTAAGATTAAAACTATCAGAAATAAAAGAATGAAGATTAAAAAAGGAATGAAGATTAAAAGTAAGAAGAAGATAAGGATAAAAAATAACCCCAAAACAGAAGAATGAGAAAAAAGAATGAAGATTAAAGGAAGCATAAAGATTGACACTAAGAATAAAGAATTTACAAAGAAAGAAGATTGAAACAAAGATTAGAAATTAAGACAAAGTTGAATATTTAAATAAAGAATGAAGATTAAAACAAAGAATGAATATTAAATCAAAGAAATAAAGTTTTAAACAAAGAAGAAAAATTAAAACAGAGAATGAAGACTGAAACAGAAGGAAGAATGAAAAGAGAATGATGGTTAAAACAAAGGATGAAGATTAAAAAAAACGTTTGAATTTTAAAACAAAGAATGAATATTAAATAAAGAATGAAGATTAAACCGATCAAAAGAAGAGTAAAAAGAATGAAGACTAAAACAAAGATTGAACATTTTAACAAAGGATTAAGATTGAAAAAATGGTGAAGATTAAAAGAAATTAAAAGGGGAAATTTAACACAAAGATTGAAGATTGATACCTGGAACGAAGATTAAAACAAATAATAACGATAAAAACGAAAAATTACATAAGATTGAAATAAAGAATGAAGATTAAAACAAAGAGTGAGCATTAAAACAAAAGATCAATACAAAGAATAAAGATTAAAACAAAAGATGAAAATTAAAACAAACAATGAAGATTAGAGCAACAATAAATTTTAAAACAAAGCATGGAGATTAAAACAAATAATGCACTTTAAACCAAGGAAAAATGATTACAAAGGAATGAAGAATAAAAGACAACTGAAAATTAAAACATACATAAGGATTACACAAAGAATGAAGATTAAAACCATGAAAGGAGAAGGAAACAAAATGAAGATTAGACTAAAAAATTGTAGATTAAAACTAAGAATAAGCATTAAAACAAAGAATGAATATCAAAACAAAGAGTAAAGTTTAATAAGGAATAAATCAAAGAGTAATTTAAAGCTTGGAATAAAGAATAAAATAAAAAATGAGTGCTGATTAAAACATTAAAAGGTTAACTTTGAATAAAACAAAGATTGAAGATTGAAGCGAGGAACTAAGATTAAAGCAAATATTAAATATTGAAACAAATAATGTGCATTAATACAAAGAATGAAGATTATAACAAAGAAAACCGGTCAAAACGAAGAATTATGATTAAAATAAATAATCCAGATTAAAACAAAGAATGAAAATAAAAAAAGAAAAGTCGACGTTTCGTCTACGTTCTACGTTTCTTAAACACTCTGGCTTTATCGTGAGCCTGAAGCTTCACTGACCTGCCGATATTCCGACTAATTAATTTATTGATTTTAGGCTGCTTGTCAACCACGAAGGTTCTTCACATACGCCCGACTAATGGCAACTGGTCTCCTCATTGCAGCCAGATCCACGCTCGCTCTCCGGTCAGACCTCGGTGGGGTTCAAACGGGCTCCAGCGACGCAATGAAGCGGACAGGTAGTAGCATTTGAGATGCTCAAAGTTCAATCATGTGCATTGCGACTGAGTTGTTTCGCCCGCGAATCTTCTTTTACAAGCAAGGGTTCGAAAACCAGTATCAAAGTTAGATTTTTATATCTCCCCAGCCTGCAATTATACCTTATGGAGGTTTGCCATGGTTTGTGTGTTGCAATAACCCAGATTTTTCGCCAGCGGAGTTGGAATAATATTTAAGGTTCCTGAAATACATAAATTTCGGTATTTTGAATTTGCATATTTTAAATACAAACCTACGCGATGAATTTGCTCCAAATTAACACATGAAATATGGGAAATTCTTTCACCAGAATTCTAAATCTATGGGAGAAGGGGGGCGAAATTTTATCCTTTTTTGTTATCTTTTGCTTACATAACCTATTTTTCTGTGTTCCCTTCTCCTTATTTTCTTTGCTCTCAATACTCATATTTCGTCATTAGCCTAGGAAAAAAGATCCCCGCAAAAATCAATAACTCACCTCTGAAAAAATTAATCAATAACTCATCACCTCTGAAAAAATCAATAACTCATCACCTCTGAAAAAATCACTAACTCGTCACTTCTGAAAAAAATCAATAATTCGTCACGTCTGGAAAAAAAATCAATAACTAATCACCTCTGATGAAAAAATTCAATAACTCATTACCTCTGGAAAAAACAAATCACTAATCAACTCTGAAAAATAAAAAATTCATCACCTCTGAAAAAATAAATAACTCATCACCTCTGAAAAAATCAATAACTCATCACCTCTGAAAAATATCAATAACTCATCACCTCTGAAAAAATAAATAACTCATCACCTCTGAAAAAATCAATAACTCATCACCTCTGAAAAATCAATAACTCATCACCTCTGAAAAAATCCAAACACTCATCACCTCTGAAAAAATCAATAACTCATCACCTCTGAAAAAAAAATAACTCGTCACCTCTGGAAAAAAAATCAGTAACTAATCACCTCTGATGAAAAATTTCAATAACTCATCACCTCTGAAAAAAACAAAACACTAATCACCTCTGAAAAATCAATAATTCATCACCTCTGAAAAAATAAATAACTCATCACCTCTGAAAAATATCAATAACTCATCACCTCTGAAAAAATCAATACCTCGTCACCTCTGGAAAAAAATCAATAACTCATCACATCTGAAAAAATAATAACTCATCACCTCTGAAAAAAAAACAATAACTCATCACCTCTGAAAAAATCAAAACATTCATGACTTCTGAAAAAATCAATAACTCATCACATCTAAAAAATCAATAACTCATCACCTCTGAAAAAATCAAAACACTCCTCACCTCTGAAAAATATCAATAAATCATCACCTCTGAAAAATCAATAACTCGTCACCTCTAAAAAAAACAATAACTCATCACCTCTGAAAAATAAATAACTCGTCACCTCTGAAAAAAACAATAACTCATCACCTCTGAAAAAATCAATTACTCATTACCTCTGAAAAATCAATAACTCGTCACCTCTGAAAAAATCAATAATTCATCACCTCTGAAAAAATCAAAACACTCATCACCTCTGAAAATAAACAATAACTCATTACCTCTGAAAGAATCAAAACACCCATTACCTCTGAAAACAAATCAATAACTCATCACCTCTGAAAAAATCAAAACACTCATCACCTCTGAAAACAAATCAATAACTCATCACATCTGAAAAAAATCAATAACTCATCACCTCTGAAAAAATCCAAACACCCATTACCTCTGAAAACAAATCAATAACTCATCGCATCTGAAAAAAATCAATAATCATCACCTCTGAAAAAATCAAACACTTATCACCTCTGAAAAAATCAATAACTCATCACCTTTGAAAAAAATCAATAACTCCTCACCTCTGAAAAAAATCAATAACTCATCACTTCTGGAAAAAATCCAACACTCATCACCTCTGAAAAAAATCAATATCTCATCACCTCTGAAAAAAAATCAATAACTCATCACCTTTGAAAAAATATCAAAACCCTCATCATCTCTGAAAAAAAATAAGTAACTCATTACCTCTGAAAAAATCCAACACTCATCACCTGTGAAAAAAAAAATCAAAACACTCATCACCTCTAACCAAGGGCAGAATTTTGGGAAATGACCTTTAAAGGGCTGCTCACTCAATTCACTCTACTGTGTATTGGTGAGCTAAAATTCAACGCAACCAGATCAATTCAAACTAACTCGCGTTGTTTCAATATTGAATATCTTTCTACTGGAGCTCTACTGTGTTGGGGTGTCGGGTTTCATCTCAAGCGAAAGCAAGGACAAACGTCAGCGCACGTACCGATGTCACGCCCGGATACACTGTGCTTACCCAGGCGAGGGTAGGAAAATTTTACACAGATCATCACACACATAGCCAATCACAACCCCGCTGTCTTTCCTCATCCGTCATAATAGCATAACAGACACCCTCTTTCCTTTTGTTCCCAGGAATCTTACCAATGGATAATTGTATCCACAAACACCTAAAGGAGAGCGGGTCTCATTTAGCCCGGAGTGAAGAAGGTTCCTGTCTAATCCGTGGTTGATATAAAAAACAAAAAATACTTCACGTTCCCCCCTTCTCCCCATAAGAAGACTGACTGCTGGTGCTCTCGGACTCACTAGTTATTGTCTTACTGGTTTTTACGTTGGTTTATTTATCCAGTCGGGAGTCCGTCCTAGCCAAGAGACGGGTGGCTTTTCTTTCCTAACTAATTATTATCTTTCTAGTTGACGCAGAGTACTTTTGTGTGCGCCCATTAAGCCTGGCTATCTTAAAATGCCAATAATTGTGTCTCCCTTTGAAAAAATTTCCATATTTTCATCATCCATTACCTTATATTTTAACTTGGGAAAATATCGAGATATTTCCTAAGACTTTTTAAATGTTTGAGAATGACCATGTTCGTTGCGTTAATTATTCGATTTTTTAAAATAAATTTATTTGGGGGAAAATAAATATAATTAGCAAATGTTTTGGAACTTTTCAAACAAAAAATAATACAAATGGTAATTCAGAAAAAATGAGAAAATTTATTAATATTAAAGCATGGCTGTTTTGTTTCTGTTTTTTCCTATATTCGAAGATTTTAGCGAAGTTTTTATTAAAATAGATTTTTCACTTTAATCTTTAGCCCCAGTAAATAGCTACATACTGGCCCTAAACCCCAGTAAACTAAGAATAAATTATTACAGCAAATTTAGATCGGAGTAAAACAGCCATGAGGGTTCATTTTTCCTTATTTCAAAACGAATTCCGACAAAAGGTTTTCTTGCCTTAGGGCCTAGAAAATAAGTATGGATCTGAAAAAAAAAACAGACCAAGAGTAAATTATTAGGAGATATGTACTGGAAACCTTTTAAGTTTTGCCTGCTAAGTGCAAATACCTCCTGTAAAGAGTAGCGCAGGTTCGGCTCATATCTTATTAAAATTTCGATAATTTTCCATATATTTTCTGATGAAAAATCCAAATATTAGTGCCGCATTGTATAAAACGCCATAATTTCCTTATTTTAGAGTGTTAAATAGATGGTGTGGAGTTTTGAAGTTAAGAGCAGTTAAGTCTTAGAATATATTTTAACTACCCTGTTGTAGAATTTCAAATTTCACGAGAACTAATAAACACGGCGATGCTGGGGAGGGGGAGGGGATGCGCTTTCGCGAAACTTGTAAATATGTAACAGGTTAACTTGAACCTTTCAATTAAGTGATACAGGGTGGGGCGTGGGAACTTACTTTTTTGAAAATGAAATTACTTTCAAATAATGAAGTTCTGTATAAAAAAAAATAGCCGCCCTTAACTTAAATCCCCTTGGCCTACAAAACGCCCAAAACAATGCAAAAAACTAATTTAAATACTCATGGGTGATGATCCTTGATTAGTTTATCGATCTGTAATTTTATCGCACTCTAACGCATTTTATTTAATCTTGTGATCATCACAACCACACACTGAGCACTTACAAGTTGTTTTCACGGTATAAGCTAGGATCTAAATTGATAAAGACCACTAACAAGCCGCGAACACTTCACTTATTTTGAGAAATGACCTAAATGTGCACTTAAAAGTCCTTGGCTATCTTTTGTGCATTACCGATAACCATACCGATAACCCATAGAAGAAAAATAAATGAATATCGGATCGCGAAATGGAAATTTGTTATAATTTAGCGATTCTATTTGTGAATGCGCCATTATTACTTTTATTGGCTTTTGAATATTTTCCCGAAAAAAAACAAGGTCTGCTGACCAAAGTCCCGTGCTCTCATTTATTCTGATTTATGACCTTACGACCTTCAAAACTTTCAATAATTCCCGGACTAACCTTTGGAGGACCTTGGCAATTATATCATTCGAAAGAGAATGTAAAACAACATAAGAGTTTCAAATTTTGCTAAAATCGGCCGAATGGTATGATGTTATTGACAAAACGTGAACCGACCGACCGATCAACATAGTGAGATGTAGAGTCACACGTGACTAAAAATATAAATTTTCCACCCGGAGCTATTCCAGAAGATTATCAAAATATTCTATAGTAATTGCATTCTTATTATTTTTTTTAATATACATATATACTGGAGTCTCTAGTTTTCCTTGGGAGATTCGGGGGGAGGGGGGCACTGATTTATACATGGTAACTCCATGGAGCCGCTCATATTTATAAATCTAATGGTTTCCAGGGTTGACGCAAAGAGCAGGGGGAGGGGGGGGGAATTAATTGGGAACCAGTATAATTCAAGAAAAAGGACCTTGGGGTAACAAACAGGCTGGGCTAGAATATGCACCGTTTTGTTCGAAGGTTGTCCCGCCTCAGTTAGAGACAACAAAGGTAGTTTTGTTGTTGTTATTGTTTTTACTTTTAAGAGCCCATCTGGCGACTGCCTACTAGGGCACAAGTCGCCTTAGTCACGCTTTAGGCTAATACTAGGCTTAATTTAAAAAAATCAACAACAAGTAAATAACAAAGATAAAAAAATGAACAAAGGCTAAGACACAATATAAAAAAAAACAAGATAAGCAAAAAAGTAAAGAAGGAAGAGCACTTCGGCGTCGTGTGTAGGCCCGCCTCCCTTCAGCGAAGGAACATGCGACCTACAAAAAAACAAGTCAAGTAAAGTGAAGGAGGCCAGCCTCCTCCAAAAAGTCATATAGTCCACAAGTCTGTGTGCACGAACCCACCAAAGGGAGGAGATATTAAGGCGCATTTTGCAAAGTGGTGAACCGGAGTCCTCGCGAGGATAGTAGTTGCAAGATTATTGGCGTCAAAGGAGAGGGTATTGGGGGTATCCTGACCTCCTTCGGGAGGTCAGGCTGAAGAGTAGGGAGAAGGGGCATGGTATCGCCATGGGGCATTTCGGAATTCACGAGTGACCTTGTGCATAGCAGATTAATGTGTGAATGCGCGTGATTTGGAAGCCAATCAAACAGCAAACGGACCCCCCCCCTCAACCCCGCTTCTCTACCGCTCACTCTTCCTACACACCCTCCTCTTCTTTCTAATTACATATATATGAGTGGAAGAAATGTATCGAAAGTGCAAATACAAATTGCTTATGGATATAAAATGATGAATTAAAGATATGAAAAATGATTCTTTGCTTTCAGAAAAGCATTTATAGTTTTGCCTAAAGCAACATTGAAATGCAAAGGGGAATCATTCATACCTGTCTTTTCAAGCTCCGCCTCTTTGTTTTTTGGGTCTCGATGCCCCGCCCCATTTTGACGAGTCGCCCCTCCCCTTTTGTAGCCGTGATTCGCCAGTCCTGCGCCAGATTTCGCGCGCACACGCCCGCACGCGCAACTCCCTTCCCGCCTCGCCCCTCCTCCGCCGTCCGCACTGCTTGGCAGTCCCCACACGGTGCTCGGATAACGTGACTACAAGACTGCGTCGGGTCACGTTCGTCGCTGCTCGCACGGAATACCGTCACCAGTGCCGACGCCGTGGCGTCTTCCCTATGTCAACGCGCCCCTTTGCACGTGACTCTCTCTTCCCTTGCTTTTGCGAGAGATCCTGATCGGGGCACGTGACTCGTCCCCCCGTAGGGGCCCGTGTCCGAATTCAGTGTGTGCACTCCACGAAGGTGTTTAGTGTGTTTTATGAGTTCACCGTCGGACATCGAGGCTGATTTCAAGCTCTCAAGGGTAACTGCATTCATAATCCGCATTTCGATGAGCGCTACCTACCATTTGGGGTTAGAGGAGTGAATACCATCGATTGCTCTCCCCAGACACCCCTCCCCACCCCCCGCATATCACAAGTCGCTTTGATGTACTACCTAAACCACCTCCCTGTGAGATCGAGTGATGAAAGTACTGGTTGACGGCTTACTTCATCCCGGCAGTGCTGACGCAGTGTAACTATTGCAATTTGAAACGTGGGAAGAAATAATGTTGCCCTGTGGGCCCCCTTATAAAATGACTTCTGCCCCGTTCTCTCGCTGCTACAACAAACCGCAGTGAGACGACGACCACCGTTTGCTTCCATAACGATATTCCTCCAAACACCCCCACAAATATACTTCGTTCTAAGTGAGATTTCGGTCATAATGAAACAGTTAGTTTAGCAGTGAATTGGTCCGTTCCATTCAAATTATTGCCTATTTCGTACTAATTTTTGCAAATCGAGGAACTTGAGTGCCAAGAGATCGTCCCTCCCAGTGCCACATCCTTTCGTCTTCGACCAAGTCACGAGGACGCCATATTGTCATTAGTCCATTGGCAAAAATGGCCGACTGGTATGGGTCGCGCGAGCAACTCATATCCCTGCATGGGCTCGATACGGCTATGCTTGGGTATGGCATGGGCGCAGCGGCGGCAGCAGCGTTTCCACCCATACAACCCGAAGCATATAGCCATGCTCACGCCCATGCAGCTGCTGCCGCTGCTTACAACACCTTCCAAAGACAGCAGCAATCAGTGGGGTCCAGTTTCAGCCATTCTTGGTAAGGCATCAATTCACATTTCAGTTATAGCCAGGGACCTTATCTCTTCCGATCTTGTGACTCGTCCTTAGTGAATTTAAGCAATTCAACAATAAACGTAAAAACGAGTCATTGGTCACCAGGTTTATTACCAGTGGTTGCAATCTCGGTCGGTGTTTGTGCGTCTATTAGAGTTTAACATTTCGTAAAATGGGGATCCAGCCAATATGCTCTCTCTTATCGACATTTATCCGTTCTCCAAAACAAAGTAGTGGGAAACCTGTACTCGATATATACACCGGAATTTTATTTTACTTTTATCTTCTCATGTCTGTCCATCCTCTTTCTACTGTCATCTCATCAGTGAGTTTAGTTCTCGCATTTCTAAGTTCCTCTCATTTGTGTATGCTTTCTTCAGTAGAAACTTTAAAAATTACTTTACAACTTAATTAAGGTCAACGAGGTTTGCTGTTGTCTACCCTTGATATTTTCACCGCTCCGGCCTTTTATAATCTTATATTCTCTTTAATCTGTTATGTCCGGGGTTCGATCCGCCAATAGAGTGCCAGGGGCTCTTCGAAAGAATGCTGCGTTCCTTAATTTTGGAGTGTGAGGTGAGTTTGGGTCATTTGAAGTGCTCTGTTACGGCGCGAGAATTCGCGAGCTTATGGACTCGCTTTAGTTTCACTCATTTATAGGAAAAGGTAAAACGAAGGTGACCAACGAGGGTGGCACTTAGAAGGCGAGGCGCAATGGGGGGCGGGGGAAGACAGAAGAAAAGAATAACATGAGACGACAGAGAGAGAGAGAAAAAATGACTTGATACGACAGACAGAAAAAAATGACTTGAGACGACAGACAGAAAAAAATGACTTGAGACGACAGACAGAAGAAAAGAACGACTTGAAATGACAGACAGAAAAAAATAATGACGCGAGACGACACACAGAAGAAATGGATGCCGTGAAACGACAAAGAATAATAGAATGACGTGAGGTGGAAAACAGACTCACTCTAGGTCTGCTACACTTCATCAAATCTAAATATTTAAGAACCTTGCTGGCGCACGTGAAAATGCCAAAGAGCAGGTTGCCACTAAAGGGCACTCTAATAGCCTTTCCTTGAGTACTGATGCTTGGAAGAGAATTTGTGAGAACCTCGTCGAGCGATTGGCTTATGTTCGCACATCTGAGTCTCGGTGTTCTCCATTTGCCTCCCTATCTGCTCTGTTGAGCTTTGTTGAACTTCCTAGGGGGGGTCAGGGATTCTAGAGATTTTCATGGCCTCCCTATCCTTAGCGCCCCTAGAGGTGTATTTGAGATAAGTACTTTTATGAAGCTCATAAAAAACTGGCGCAAATGCCCTCATTTGTTTTCGTTATAACCATCTTATGTAAAATGTGTATGCCTTAATCAACTTTGCGTTCTTTCTACATATAATTTGTTTTCATCTTTTGTGTCCGTTTCCTATTTTCTTTCCGCATCGGTAATTTCCTCCGAATCTTGGCAACACTAATCTCCTCCACAAGCCCTCTCTCCTCCCTGGATTAGAGCGGCCATTGCCCATTTGTGCCATCGACGACACTCCGCAATCTGTCGCACATCTAAGCTATTCGAGGTGGCTCCGGCCCCATTTCCACTCGCTCGTGAGTATCGTTCACGCGTCTTAAATTAATGATCGGCTTCACTTCTCCGTCGAACATTAAATCCTCTCTAAAAATTCATATCAAGATTACCGCAAGTGGGTTCGGTTTTGTAATTTTGAGTGGCAATGTTTTATTGTGCGAACTTCTTGTTGTAGTTTCTATAATTCGTCCTCCCAATTCACCAAATATTTATGGTTGCCCAAAGCAATTCTTAGAAATGTACTTCTTTTTTACCCTTCCAACCATTGCATCCATTTCCTTTTGGTCATTATTCCTTTTCGTTACCCTACAGAGTAAAAGTGCCCTAGTTTTGGTGGGTTTTTTTTTCTTGATAACCAAACATTTCTTTCACTCTTTTCAGTTAAATTACACTCCGCAGCAACTTTTTAATCAAAGGAATAAGGCGTTGGATTTCTAACACCTAGGTACCGGATTAAAACCCAGCGAGAACGGACACAAAACGTCAACGCACTGAGGTACTTTGCTGCCTATTTGGTGGACGCGCTTAGATTGCTCGTGGGAGAAGTTAGCTCATTAACACGTCATCATGCAAATAGTCAATCACAACACAGCTGTCTTTCCATCCATCGTAAATCGACGCCTCATACATAAATCAATGGCGTCCAAATTACCAACAAATTCAACAAAGTTAATCATTTGTTAGCTTTAAACCGTAAAAAATTAACTATATGGAAACAAAAGGCCAAAACTGATTGTGCAATAAGTTAAAGGTTTAAAGATACTGAACTTACCTAAAGCCGTTTCTAGTAAACTACGATTTGTGAGCTACGTTGGTCAATAAAAGAAATCAAACAATACCCAACGTTTGGTAAACAAGAAACAGCAAAACTAAAGAGCAAACAGGCTAATAAAATCCAAACAGAAAAAAATGATAAAAGAGTCGAGGGGCTCTACCAAAATTGTTTACAGATATCAAAATTTCAAACTGGATTTAACAAATAAAAAAGAGCAAATCACGCTGAGAACACGTTTAAAAATTAGAATGTATGAATGCTAGATTACGTGTGTATGTTGGGTAGGGGGGAGGGGGCAAGATATCTTGTTAAATTAAAAAAAAATACTAATTATCTCGTCTGACCCTTCATTTCTACTCATTTTTAAAACGGGGGACAAAGGAGGATTACAAAAACTATAAGCTAATGTATCTCCTATCAGGCAGGATTATGAAGTAATACAACACATTTATTGCCTCTATATATATTGTATTCGTGGGCTAGAACTAAGCTTTCAATTCAGTTAACAGCAAAGATTCACATATAAGAGCACTACCGAAATAAGAAGATAACAGGGTCTACATTGACATCCTTTTCTCTATACGCAATCATTCATCATCGTCATTTTGGCACCACTCAGTCAGTAAGACAATACGAATAAAAGAGAGCATTGCCCAGAGATATTCAGGAGTGGGAGGAGAAAAGAATTAAAATTAGGGATCGACCCACATTAAGAGTGAATGCAACAAAGCTGACCAGGACCTTTTCACCAGCTCAGTTCGGCGATCTAAATAAAGCTGACTTAAACATTACCATAATACCTACGACAGCAAGTTACCAAAACATCCAGAGGGGAAACTTAAAACTATAATCAATCATCTTCCCGGAAATAAGACAGCTCACAAAAATCAGGGACAACGTAAGAAAACAACCCCCCAAACACATTGACAACATTAATAACATAACCTGGATAGTCTAAATCACCACCAAATAGGTAAATAATCTCATTCAACATCATGCAAGAATTAGTAACAGATTGCTTGACATCTCACACAAAGAAACAGCTACAGTCATTTGCAATAGACCACAACATGACTCACAATTCACTATATAAATAGTATCCCAGGCTATAGGGCAGGCCAATCCTCCCCAGCCTCAACACCTGGTAATATATAATCGTAAACCAATCTATTTCCCATACGTCTATTCCAAATTCCCTGGAAATCTGCCCCCATAAAATCCCTCCTCAAGCTACAGATCATCCAATGATCCTACATCAAACCGTCCAATCTCCCACCTCTACAACCTATCTAAAATAATGAAACGTCTACTCCTAAACAAAGTCAACTCATACATGCCTTCAAATATAGATTCCATCCATTGCAATTAACAAACATTATACTCACCAGCATCAACCAGCTCATATAAGAAGGCTTCGACCAATTCACACAACCGCAAAGTACAGTAATAACAACAATAGACATAGGCAAAGCCTTTTACACAGTACCTAGACCCATCCCCATCAACAAAGTGCTAAACACCACAATCAACTCTAAATAGTAAACACCCAACTTCCCTTAAATAGAACACCACAATGCTCGGTGTCACCGCACAACCAATAAATTTAATACAAAAAATGAACACACTGAGGAATCCACCATCTTTACTTACCCGCAGTACCCCCAATTAAGCATCTACACTTTGAAAATAAGGTCATACCCATAAAACACCATATTGCCCCCCACGAACCGGAATTTTTCTATAGTACACGAAACCCAAACCACCCATACCAATCCATGCCAGGCCAAGCCTATCATCCACGAAACGCGCAAAACTTCAGACATACTACACCGAGATACTCAAAGGAATCGAACCACCCCGTAACCAGACTTCTACTACCCACAGACCAATCTACACGCAAATAACACAATAATACATACAATCTCTGGTTCCGACATTCTCAATACCATTCCACTGGATATCGACACGGAAGAAATATCCCTCCCACGTGTCCAAAAATCGCCCTGGTAGGCTCACCACCAGAAACTATACATAGACCACACCGGTGCAGATAGCTGTTTCCGCTGACATCTGGAACTACACACATTACAATGAATATCCCCAACATGACCGAGACAAGCGCAGCTGAGAAAACCTGCAGATATTAGGAGTGGTAAAGCTGGGGGGGGGGGGGAAGACCTAATCCGGTCGGTGAAGTTGGTCGATGGGACCAGTCTAAAGGATATACTTTAGCCGTGGACAACTGAGGTGAGAGATGCTAAGGTCTCAGATTGACCATTTCAGTCTGCTTATACCCAACCATCATACTTCTAGTTCTGGTATCATAATGAACCCGTTAACCGATAACGAGAAATCGGTCTGTGTATGAATTTCTAACCAGAAAAGACATAAATTTGCATCTTCCTTCCCAACAGATCAGAGAGACTTTGAAATACGAACGCGCTACGCCAATATCAGAGTGTTGCCTCAAACCTATCGATTAGTATCGAGACAGATGATAATGAATTCGATATTGGTTTGTGTGCAAGGCTTCTTCCTCAGGTTCGGTGTCCTGAGGAGACTCGAAAATGCGAGAATGATTTTAAACAATAATCGATGGCTGGGATCATTTGAATTCCTTTCCTATGCACGTGCTCGTTCTTAGATGTTTATATATTTCCATTGTGGCTGCAACCCTTAGCTTCAAGAATATTTTCACTTATTCCACGCAATAACGGGATCATGGTACTTATGAGGAAAAAATGAAGGAGAGCTTGAATAAGGAGAAAATGAAGTAGCGAATTTAGAAAAAAAGGGAACATGATTGAGTGAGGATAGCAAGGTTCTTCAACACATGGTCTCCTGATGATCTCCTGATTGAAGGGACCTGGAAACCTCTATTTCAGTCTCATCAGATGAGTTGGATGCAAATGGCAACAGGACTCCAATTTTCGAATTTATAACCACTTTTCTGGGTGCAATAAGAGAATAAAATATATATTTTTATCCACTCTATCCCTACCACCCTACCGATACCAGTACTTGCAAATGCAAAGTAAGGCTCATTTAAACAAACGTCATTTGGGAATATTTAAAAAAAAATGTGTACTAAAAATGTATTAGTTACTGGACAGTTTGTTTTTCCCTTGGTAATCATTCAGAAACCCTTATTCTTGGATGAAATAGATTAGATAAATAGAAAAAGTTTGCTGACCAAAAGGCGCGTGCTCTCACTTATTCCGATTTATGACCTTACGACCTTCAAAATTTTAAATAATTCCCTGACTAACGTTGGCAGGACTTTGACAATTATATCATTCAAAAGAGAATGTTAAACAACATAAGGGTTTCAAATTTCGTTAGAATCGGCCAATGAATTACAATGTTATTACCAAAAACAAAAAATATCAAAACGGGGACCGATCGACCAACATGTGAGATGTACAGTCGCCCGCGACTGAACAAAATGGGTGAGAAGGGTCGAACCCTACAGTCAAAACCCTTGAGAATTTTGTGCAACTGTAGGGAGATTTTAAAATCTCCATTGAACAAATACGAAGGACCGAAAAATGGAATAGAAGGTATCTAGAGGAAGAGTGCATCATCATGATTGACTGAAAAATAGCATCTCAACGTAACTAAGAAGCAACTGTGTGCAACAGAGTATTTATTATATTGATTTCGAAATGCGAACTCGGATTTTGTGGCATAACTGGAGGCGAAGTCATGAGGGTTCACTGCTCACTTTCTGTTAGCCATTGGTCGTGATTCGCAGTCTGTGATCATCCTTGAAGTGTATTATTAGAGCAGTTATGGATTTCGACCAAGAACACATAAGAATGCAAACATGTAGCTAGTTATCCCTAGGAGATGGCAGTTATATTCAACCATGGTAGAGAGAGTTTTCGTGCTCAGAATATAGAGCTACAGTGTAGAATTGCTGATCACGTCCACTTTAACTACCATCTGGGCACAAGATCGGAGTTGGAATCTCTCGAACAGAAGCATACAGAAATGCTTCCCAAAGAACGAGTAGCTTTCTCTGACGGCGAACGATGCTGCTGGTTGATGGACTCAAATTTACGGTATAAACCAGTGCTGTCCAAATCGGGATCCTCGAGCGAGAATAATTCCTAGCGGCTGCGAATTTTTTTTTTTTTTTTGGGGGGGGGAGCTTATGTAGTTAGAATTTAGTTTACAAGATAAAACCTTGAGATAAAGACCGTCTCGTGCTGTGGATGAAATCACTGTTGATAGATTTCCTTCAATCATTTAGTTACATAACAAAAAACCCAACTTAACCTAAACTTATAGGTTGAGTTCTGTCTTATTTTATCGCTCTTTCATCCTTGAGGTCGTTTATCTTGACGTGAGAATAATTTGGAATTCTTATCGTCGCGGAAGAAAAGTTGGGTCGCCCTTTTTCGTGCGAGATTTTGGGGCCGTTGTTTATCTTCCGGCGATTCAATTTTTGTTTACAAGTTGTATCTAAAGGAATGCTGAGATGCCACTGCCGGTCAGTGCCAGAAGAAATCATCCTTAAAAGGATGTTTCGAGGTTTTGCTCAACATCGCCTGAAATACTAAAGAGAAATGGCTATTTATTGCGAGTGGGTCGCTAGAGTAGCGGTCTGAGAAGAGGAAATCGCTCGCCAATTTTAGTTTGGTGTGATTCCTTGTCAATTATAAAGTGGACAGTGCACTTCTCTGTTGATTTCTCGTAAAATATATTTTAAAACAGGTTCCATAATGTAGGTAAGAGGAAAATAATTAGAGAAACAACAATTCCATCTTCTGACAGCTGGTTTGCGTCGTGTCAGGGAAAATTTTATTAATGTTAGATCTTCGTTGATTACTTTGGGGGATTTACCTTCATTCTTAGAACTTCCATAAGCACCCTATTTTATCAGCTCATCCTATATTCCACCATCATTGAATAACTCTCTATTTTTTCTATCTTTCCTTCCTGTCCGCTCCTCCCTCTAACAACCACCCCTACTCCTCGATCCCCGATTTCAATATGTGCAGTGACCCCCGCCAGCAACCCTCTACCTGTCAAAAAGTGCCTGAAAACCACTAAATACCATCATAAGTGGTCAAATGATGTAATTATCAACTTTAAATTGATCTGATAGTCTAAATTATATCTCCGCTTAATTATAATAACTACTCCTGTGATTATACATTGTGAAATAACCAATAATAAATGTTTCGCGGCTTCAATTTGATTTATTTTTCTAGCACCCCCCTCCCTCCATTATATTCTTCCGTGAATCAGCTATTTAATTGTATAACTGTGGAGAAGATTGAGGTCGAATCCCTCCTCTTTCATTACCTCGCTTTACAAAAGTGATTCTTTCCTATCGGAAGGTGAGCTTATGTAATTATAAAGATTGCATTCGAATGAAATTGCTGGGAGGGATCAACTCCCAAAATCGTCCTAGGGAGAGTTCTAGATTCTTATAATTTCCCTTTTTCTCTTGCACTTTCCTGCCCATGGTCATTTAGAAGTAAATAACGGGGGGGGGGGGAGCTTACAGATATATTTCCTATACTATTCGTAATATGAAGATCAAAAAGTTAGTCTCTCTTCATTAACAACTTTCCCCTTGCTATTTATTACCTATCCAGCTGGTTGTTTAGTTGAGCCCAGCGTATTTAATAAATTATTTTGGACACATTAACTCGCCGACAAAATAGCCAGATGTGCGTATCATTTTTAACTTCTTTCAATTTAAGATTTTATGTACTAATACATACACGTCCACGAGTCAGAACGGAAAACTGATATCTGTTATTAACACTAATAATAGTGACGCAACCGACTAAAGCGATATACGGGAATAAGGAACGTCAGTCTCTCCTTAGTTATTATTTTCAATGGCCTTGATTTTATCCACGGATATAATGGAGAAAGTCAGAATATAAATGATTTTGATCATTCAAACCAGGCATTAGTGGTTTTAAAGAAATCTTACTGTTATTACATTGTGAAATTGTATATTTAGCAGTTGTCCTACGACTTATTCGTGTGTATCTTACATATATTATAGCCTGAATTTAATAATTCATTAATTACACCTAATAAAAAGAATAATATTGCACCTATTAGCCAATTTTTGCGCGATGTTAAATAGGAAGTTGGAAACGGTTGCTTTATTCATTTAAACTGTTCGTGAATGGCAAGGAAGAGGTCTAATATATTGAATGATTCGTGTGGTAATTATGTTAATTGCTTCCGATCCGAGCATTGGCCTTTTTTTCTATTTGAAGAAAAGGCTAACAAGTGTACGCTTTTATATTAAAGTTACGAACATTCACGCTTGCACACATTTATACAGAGGAGTAAATTTACACTGTATTTGTTTCACACGAAGGCGTTCGGTTGATCTTTATTCCTCATTTTGGTCAGAATTCATTGTCTGGTTCGTTTTTATTCCAACGAATGGGCAAATCAAATGGCGATGAATGAGTGGTAGAAGAAGAAAAAGCTAGAAAAGAATCATAGTAATTAAAAAGGACTCACATATACGAACTTTGCAATCAAAATCTACTCAACTTCATCAAGCTAAGGAAGCGATTCGTGGCTATAAAAGCTCTATTTTATCAAGTCTCTAAAGTTTGTTCCTAATTTGAGATCTCATAGAATGTTCGTATCTAGAGCGTACATAGCATGCTTGTATCTCTAGAGTATAGAGAATGTTTGTAACTCAAGATTTAATAGAATGCTCGCAACTCGAGAGTCCAGAGAATGTTCGTATCTTGTAGTCCAGCGAATGTTCGTAATTCTTGAGTCTAAAGAATTTTCATAACTCATGATTCCAGAGAATGTTCCTATTTTGAGCTTCCATAGCATGTTCGTATCTCGAGAGTCTAGAGAATATTCGTAACTCTAGAATTAATAGATGATCGTAACTCGAGATTATAGAGAATGTTCGTAATTCGAGTCTCTAGAGAATGTTAATATATCGAAATCCAATAGAATGTTCGTATCTCGAGATTCCAGAGAATGTTAATATCTCGAGGGCCAATAGAATGTTCGTATCTCGAGAGTCCAGAGAATGTTAATATCTCGAGAGCCAATAGAATGCTAATATCTCGAGCCAATGAATGTTCGTATCTCGAGAGCCCAGAGAATGTTCGTAACTCGAGTGTCTAGAGAATTTGTGATTACGTTCTAATCCTTATTCATGAACCAGGTTTTAAAGGATTCACAGAGCCTTCTCTTCTTTTTTTTTCATTACTCAGGGTTGATATTTGTTTACTACTACTCTACCTACGTGTTTTTTAAACTAATTTTTCACTCTTTATATTTTATTTTTTATTTAATATCTCCTCTTATGCAGTTTATGCTTGTTTCAGGAGTTCTCAATTCCTGCCAAGGTCTTTTAAAACTCAAGTAAATAATAAAAATCGAGGACGAAATATGGCCGTGTTACGCGATTTTTTGGAAGAATTGGTTGTGTATGGTTGTGTTTTAGTCGTGGAGTAAGTCTCTACTTTAAAGCATCCCTCGACAGCAGTGGATTTCAGTTAGTTTTTTAGGGTTGTGAAACACATCTGTGGCCACCGTTGCGGCCATGAGTGTGCTTCTCGCTGCTGTCTCGATTGATATAAATAATAGACTTGCAATAAGTTCGTAGTACAACCTTTATTTGCGTTTCGTTGTTTTTATTTAAGCACATGACACTTAAAATAATGTTATCAAATTGGTAACACTCGGTCGAAACTTCCGTGGTTACTGAGGAGAATTCCAGCTTTAAATTTCAATAATTTTTCGGAAACAGCAACCTTAATACCAGGTCCATAACGGACAATATTCTCGGATAATACTTCTAAAAATCTACTTCGATTTTTATTAGAGATGTTATCACTAGATAATAATGGCCATTAGGAGGTTATCATTCGATTCCCCTAGCCAAGTTTTGCTTTTGAAGTATACGAGGGTTCAGACACCTTGTATGTATGTGCTCACATGCGTGTATTGATGGTTTTGCTAGCTGAAGAACACACGAGAAGTAATACTTTCAATTCTGCTTCGTCATTCTCGTTCCTTTTTTCTCTCTCTCTCTTAAATTCAGAGAACAAAATTGAGTTTTGTGGTTTTACATTTTGGGACAAACATTTTGTGAAAATTTCAAAATTCATGTGCATATTTGTGTACTCCCTAGTACACATAAAGATATATACATAGATTCTATGATGACATCAGAACTAATTTAAACAAAATCAAACCACATTTCAACATCATCGTAGGAGATTTCAATGAAAAATTGGTTAGTAAAATCAATTTTTTATGATAAAGTTTTCGGTAGTGAGATAAATGAATAAGGATAAGATCCACTCGATTTTCCAGTTATCCAAGCTTTTTAAATTACGAGAACTGTTCCAAAAGAAGAACCAACAAAAGACACGCTATTTAATAATCAATGAAATGGATTATATCGACAGACAAAATATTACTATCAATAATTTTCAAGTTATTAATAAATCCAAAACCAGGTACCACAGAATGGTCAGATTCAGGATAAAACAACATCCTGAAGGAAAAGAGAAGACGACTCCACTCAAAAAACGTAACCTACCCAAATAAAAACTAGTTTCACAATTTTAACTACATTTTTATGAATAATATAAAAAAATAACCTAAAATTAAAAACAAATAACAAAAAAGCGAAGAATAACAATATTTTGAAAGTTTTGAAGGTCGTAAGGTCAGATGATTTATTTGTTAATTGATAATACGTTTGTTATTTTTTCTTTTTTAATTATTGAAATAATTGAGAGCACGTGACCGAGGTCTGTTGACTTTGTATTTAATAAGAAACCTCAGACGTAATTAAAAATGCAAAGGGGTTTAATTCCCGAATACAAAATGGACTTAACGGAGTTGAACACCATCATCAACCATTTTGCAACAGTGTGTGGTCAACGTGCATCAACTCCACCAAAACTACTCATGCCTTCCAAAATCTTTACGACCTATCAAGTACAGAACCACCCATCCCTGGACAGAAGGGGACAAGCACACCACCTCTCAAATCCCCGCCACGCACACCTCTTATACACACTAATCCACTTATTCCTCAATCAGCCCTTTTATTTCACTCTAGCACCCATTAACTTACTCCACCCACATCTTTACGGACACTCCACACCATCCTCTCACCATCACACTCATTCTCGTATATTCTATTCTTACATTCATTCTTCTTACGTGTTCATACAACCTAATAACTCCCTTTCACAACATTCTACAACACCTCTTTGTTTCCCACAGTTTAAATGTACATTCGCATACCAATCCTCCGTCTCAAATTGCCAATTTACACCCACCTCACTCGAGATCGCTTCGGTTTCTTTCATATCATAGAACAGTAAGGAAAAATGCACTGTACGCAGTGATGGTGTGCGTTGGGTATAGCAATGAGTATCCACGATCACACTGAATCCACCACGCCTGGGGGACGCTCCTCCTCCACGCCAAGTAAATCAATGTATCAAAAAGACCAATCTAACAGCAATATAAAAAAGTGAAGGTGGATATTCATTGCTATACCCACCGCTTACCATACAGCGTTAGCGTCAAACTCAAACCTTAGCATTCACAGCACTAACAACTTCTCGCATGCTTCCATGCACTCGTACATCGCCCTGGTTACACCCGCGAAGCAATCTCACATCCACATTCAATTATTTGTCTTGACCCATACTTTACCACTCGTCAAAGTACTCTCGCCATGTCCGTTTTTATTTCACTGTTTTAAAGCTTCATACCATTTTTATCCGTCACCTTGATACAACCATTCATGTTCCTTCCAAAGGCTCCATTTCTTTCCCTTGTTGATCACTTTTGCACTTTTTTTTCCTCTCCTCCCATGCATTCACCTTCCTCTCTCTGATATTCTCATCTGAACTATTAAACATCTTCAAGTACCTCTCCCTTTAGCTCTCTGCTGCATGTTTTATATCGCTATTCCACCCTTCAGCACTCTGCTTTTTATTTCCAGTCGATTCACATCCACCATGATACCATACTTCCACACTTACTTCATCCCTAAATTCACACTTACATCTTCCTTCCTACTCTCAGGCATTTTCGGGTACCTTTCCCTCCCTCTGATTTAACTGCTGATCATTTTGGGATTATTCTTCCTTTCCACGTATTTTTATCCATACGTAAACCAATTTAACCTTACACTGCGCAATCATGTGGTTGGATAGTCTCATACTCACACTTCTTATTACAGCTTTGCCATCAAATACTCCCCGCAATATATTCTTTCTTACTAGACACAGGTCAATCATATTCTTCAATTCGCTCTAGCGCATTTGTCCAACCCCTGTTCATTTATGCACATCCCTGTGTTGAAAGAGCGAGTTCGCCGCACTAAAGTTTCTTTCTGCAGAAACCTTACCACTCTATCTTAATTTTTATTTTCTCCAAGTGTACATAAAGCTCCTGTTTTATCTCTTCTGTACTCCTGTTACCTATTTGTTCATTCATATCTCCTACAACACATCCATCAATCAATACACATTCCCTCTACCACTCGTCCGAAGTTGTACAAGGACATCTCTTTCTTAGTTTCAACTCTATCATTACAAGGTTCATACAGTACAACCACACAGTTTCACGCTTGCAATTCTCAATTTCACCCACTGAAATTTCGATCCCGCGCATTCATACCAAACATTGTTTCATAAGACTCATTGCAATTCACTGCACACCAGCATCCTCTTTACCCTTATCATCATGATTCACGCCTAATTGTAATCATTTCACTCCCTGCCACACACGTTCTTCATTTCCTTTCTCGTTTATCCAGTATAGTGGAAGCATTCGGAATCTCCCTGCTTTAAATACATTGATACAACTGTCCTCTTTCCCATATCAAGTATACACTTAAGGTTCAACAACACCTCTCAGCTCACATATTGACGCGGAATCAGCCGGCATGACTGAACAGGGTCCACGACACCCCCACCCATTACCACCAGTCCGCGTTGCGCTTGAAGGAACAAGGTTTTCGAGGAAAAGCTTGAAAAAAGAAGGCGGTATTTCGCTCATCAAACTTAGATATCGCGAAAGAAACCCTCAAAGAAGGAAATACTCAAGGAAAAACCTAACATGGTTGGTCTAAGAGAGAAAAATGGAAAGTTCATCAAAAATTGAGACAAAATAGTAGAAAATAATAAAAGCATACAAACAGTACTCAATTAATATACTATCCAAGACAAAACTCATTCTGAACTATTAACAAATAATAATGATAATAATAAGCATTTTTGTATGGAGCTCTTCAAGGCCACGGGTCTTTACACAGCGTCTGTCTCTCAACTAAGGAAAAGCTTGAAAAAAGAGGTGGGTCTTGAATTCGGATAAGGAGGGGGATAACAGCACGGACCACTAGGAGATACAAGCATTAAGGTGGCATAGCCCGAAAGGAGGGATTTCAGGGACCTGAATACGTTCGGAGAAGAAGAGAGTGCAGTTCCCGAAGCAGTGAGTTGAGCGAGAGAAGCCCAGGTGAAGAAGAAGACTTGCTGCAAAGTTTTGACCAAGTTGAAATTGTTAAGAAGTGGAGGCATACGATCCAGAGAGGATTGTGTTAGAGTAGTCAAAGAGAGGGTAACGAAAGCGTGGGTGGGGATCTCGAAGTTATGATGGTCAAAGTGAGTGCGGATGCGTCTAAGATTGCGGAAGAAGCAAATATAAGACTTTCATGAGCTTCAAGAGGGCGTAGACCATCGAAGGTGACGCTTAGATTTTTGGCAGTGTGGCCAAGACTAACCTGAGAGGAGCGAGCAAGGTTGAGAAGGTGAGAGTAATATTATAAGAGTGATACAAATGCGAAGGAGGAACACTTCAGTTTGGTCGTGAGTGGGTCTAAGAAAGTTGTCCGAGAGCCATTCAGTGGTGGTGTCGCTTGCAGGTGGAAGACTTCTAAGGCTCAGCAAATGAAGCTGAGGAGAAAGATGGATAGATTTGTAGGTGATCAGTATAGAAATAAAAGGATAGACGAATGTGACGCATAAACATGTCAAAATGGAAGAAGATAAATACGAAAAAGGAGAGGACCAAAAATAGAGCCTTGTACAACACTCTAAGTTA
The DNA here is from genome assembly GCA_963969495.1 of Ceratothoa steindachneri. Taxonomy (NCBI): domain Eukaryota; kingdom Metazoa; phylum Arthropoda; class Malacostraca; order Isopoda; family Cymothoidae; genus Ceratothoa; species Ceratothoa steindachneri. The sequence goes on from OZ018320.1 coordinate 160,890,055, forward strand.
CCTCGGCTGACCTGCATAGAACATCCCCGATATGAACAGACTGTATGTGAAATGATAGATACGAGCTAAACCAATCAAAGGCGGTTCCACAAACTCCCAAGAATTCATGAAAACATACCGAAGGCTACCAAAGATAAAGAAGTAGAAACATAAAGATCCTAAAGTAGAATTGGGTCGAACGTATGGCAAGATTTCGACTTCTTCCTAAAAGATGACTCGAAGCAACAACAAAATAAAAAGATGAACTGCAAAAATATACGAAAGAGAAAATTGTAAAAGATCGACAAAATTTTAAAGTTACAAGAGGGTTTTTCTCACCAGTCAAAGTAATGTATTACTTGATGATGATATACTTGTATATATATCAACCTCTATCTGTATCTATCTGCTATATTTGTCAATGCGTGATGCACATATGTGCATGTGTGTATCACATGATTACCTAGCCATTGGCTAGTGGGTCTCTGTTTGCTGTGTGCGTCCATCTCTGATTGATCTCGGCCGAGGAGGAAGTTGCTGATCTCAGGTTTCGGGGCGGCGGTCGCAAACACGCTCCGCTGAGGGGGTCCGCTGTAGCGTCGTGGGGGTCTCTTTCCTGCCCCCCCCTCTACCCTCTCTCAGCCGTGACTTTCATCGCGTCAATGTTTACACATTTCCACTACATCAAAACACTCCTCACAAGTGTTACGGACACTTCTCTCCAACCACTTCCTTGAGAATGCATTTGTGTGTGTACGCGTCCATATGTGTGCCCATCGCTGGTTTTACCCGCTGTAGCGAATTAAAACTATCACACAGGATTTCTTGTAATAGTTCTTATTTCCGATTTTTTGTTTATGTACTTTCTCATTATATATATATATATATATATATATATATATATATATATATATATATATATATATATATATATATATATATATATATATATATATATATGCAAAAAAGTACATCTCATCCGTCTTTGATATTATTATTCTATTTTGGGTCCTTTCGTTGTACATGGGCGGGGCATTGCTCTTCTGTTTCACACATATATATATATATATATATATATATATATATATACAACCTTTGTAAAAAATTTTGTTATATCTTGATAATGAACTGAACAAGTTCGAAAATACTTAGAATCCGCCTTTCATTTTCCTGTGCCATTTTTTGCATTTATTACTCTACTCACGAGTTACCGTGTGAGTTTCTCAAAGCCATATATATATATATATAAATATATATATATATATATATATATATATATATATATATATATATCGAGAATTATATTTGAAATAACGCAATTGTAATTATGCGGTTAAGAAGGAAATGTTATGGCTAACTAAACTCTTCAACAAGCCCTTGGAAGGAGCTCTCGTGATTGTGAGAAGTGCTTAGTTAGCCATAACATTGCCTTCGTAACCCCATATATATATATATATATATATATATGGCATATTAGCTCAGTTGGTAGAGCGTTGGTCTAGTTAACGAGAGGTCTGAGGTTCGAGTCCTTGCCGGGGCGACGTAGGATTTTCTCGAGGTTATCTTTCGTAAGATCTCTGTTCGGCACACATTTCCTTTATCAGGTAGCATAAGCCTGAACGTGGGAGATCCTTGCTAGTTTTCTCTCGTACAAAAAAGGGATGTGTTCACTTTCTAGATTCATATATATATATATATATATATATATATATATATATAAATCTAAAAAAGTTCGGTAGTGTACGTGTAACTATAGGAATAAAACCACAGTAATAGGACTAATTTTATATGCGAAACCAGGTTTCGACGGAGACATCCGTCATCGTCAGTCGCTGGTGGACAAGTGAAATACAGATAAAATTAATTGTTTTAAATTGTTAGTAGGCGTTTCTATTGCAGGTCATTTGATATGATTTTTTTTTTTTTTATTCATCCGAGTCTGTCTCATTGCACAGGTAGAACTAGAGCTAACCCGGGATTTTCTTCGGTGTGGAACCAATTAATTAATTTTTAATTAATTTTGCGTGTGAACTTTTCTCTATTCAAGGACCAGAAAATTAAATTGCTAGATTGGTTGGTTGTCCAGTACTTGAATTTAATTTGAACCAGTGTCCAGGTTTACCTATGTTCGAATATTTAATTTTTGCTTCATTCGCTTCTTTTCCTTCGGTTGAGTTATAAGATTTTATTGTGTGCTTATAATTATATATATATATATATATATATATATATATATATATATATATATATATATATATATATATATATATATATATATATATATATATATATATCCAACATACCGCAAGAAAGAGAAAACGAAATAATTTTTCCCTCGTAAATAGTTATTTCCTACTTATATAAAAATCCGTTCCGAGGTGGGATTCAAACCAAGCACACTGAGGCAGCGAGCAACCGCTTCAATCTCAATTAAAGTGAGCCTTTAACCACTCGGCTACCATCGATGAGCATCGTGTTCCTATTAACAAATACAACTCCTTTATTATTCATTTTCATATAAAGGTTAAAATAGTTTGATCTATTTCTCCGTTTCTATATCTCCCATTTTCTTTCTTAAGCCTTGATGGTTCACGTAATATTTTCCTTAGCGTTTTTCCGGGTTTTGTTACCAGTTTTCATTTCTTTTGGCCTTCAAATATATATATATATATATATATACCCTTTATCATTTTTTAGGAATGTTGGTGCGGCTGTAGCGCTTTTTTGTACATTTTACATCTTAACTTTCATTTCTTTATTTTTTATGTTCAATTATGCATTTTAAATTGGCATTTCTTACTCACTTATGTTGCCACAGTTCGGGGGGGTTGTCCGACGTCAGCGATGAACTCCGCCGACCGGACAGGGTTCTCCCAGATATCCTGCGTTCTGAGTATATGGAGGTTTTGTCTTTCTTTAGGTTGGGTATGTTGTAAATAGTTGTTCAAATGTGTTAGATTCCTGATGGCAGTGAAAGCATATGCCTGTGTTGTTTAAGCCGGTACGGAATTTGTATATATTGTTTTTGGTGGTGACTGCACCGGAGCCTTGCCAGGGCAACCTGTTTTTGGAGTGAGATGGATCTTTCCTCTGCTTTTATATCAAGCATAATGACGTTGAAGAGGTGGGTTGCTCCCAGAGGTCGCATGATTTGTTGTGTTATGTGTATTGTATCAGTAGAAGTGGTGAAGTAAGTGTATGGGAGAGTATCTGTATGTGTATGAATTGTTTTATAGGTGTTTGAGTCCGTATTTTGGAGTGGAGGGATTTCTTGGAGTGTCTCAGTGTAGTGTTCTTGGAGTTTTGCGCATCTTGCGTGGGAGGTGGCATGGGTCATACCACCTCGGTGGTCGAGAGGGTGTTTCACTCACACAATCTTTGTTTCATAGTAGTCGATCGAGGTGCTTTGAGTACACCTCGTGGCGAAGCGGGGTGTTTTGTTTTGTGTCTTTTGTTTTGTGCTGAACGAAATGAATGCGAGATATTGCACCCAGGTTGTGGAGGCATATCGGGAGCAAGGGACGGATGTATAGTATTTGTGAGTGATGGAAGGCCCGAATGTAGTACTTGTGATTGCTGAGTGTGTTCATTTGTGTGCTAGTTTTGCTTGTTGTTTCTCCTGTATTGTCGGAAATTTAGACTGTATTAGTGTCACACCGAGCACTATAGGTGTTTAATTTGGTAGTGCTGGTGGTGTTTCTATGTTAAAGTAATGTGTGTTGTTTGTTTTATTCTTGTTTGTTGGATATAAAAGAGTGATATAGGATTTTGAGTAATTTGGTTCTGTTGCAGCCATCGTTCGAGCCTTGTGAAGTAGAAATGTAGATCGTGAGCTGTTTGGGGTTTGGTTTGAGTATGATGTGAGGATGATATTCTAAATAAGTAATTTTAAATTTGAATAAGGGCGTTAGAAAGTTGGTAAGAGCGTTTGAAATTTGAGGTTTAGTTTCACATTTACTTTGACAAAGAAAATAAACGGATTATTAGACTTCTTTTACCACACTGATGAAAGCTGATTTCAACAGTTGCTTCAAAAAATAAAATATACAAATAAAACTTAGAGGCAAAATGCGGGAATAACTAGATAAAAGTTAGAATGAAGAAGTTTAGTTAGCAGGATTAGAAGAGTATATTTTGAAAGGGATAGATAGCACAATAAGAGAGGAAGCAAGGACAGAATTTTGACTGTTGTCCCTAGGGCTCTTCTAGAGTTTGAAAAGGGATGAGAGATTAAGAAGAAACAATAGGACCTTTGCTGCTCTCCACCCATCTTCCTCTAGACTTTAACATTGAGGCAAGGGTCTGCCCCCCCCAAAAAAAAGAGAGGGAGAGGAAGTTGCACATATAACTAAACCACATACTCACCAAGGCCGGGCTTAGGAACTCTACAAAGACCCATTCGCAAAGGAAGCGAGCAATAAAACAAGGTCTGCTGACCAAAAGTCGCGTGCTCTCACATTCTGATTTATGACCTTACAACCTTCAAAACTTCCAATAATTTCCGGGCTAACTTTGGGAGGACCTTGGCAATTATATCATTTAAAAGAAAATGTAAAAAAACATTAGGGTTTCAAATTTCGTTATAATCACCCGAAAAGTTATGATGTTATTGCCAAAACAAAATAATTCTACGGCTAACTTGGAAGGACTTTGGCAATCATATCATTCGAAAGAGAATGTTAAACAACATCAGGGCTGTAGATTTCGTTAGAATAGGCCGAATAGTTATGATGTTATTGCCAATACAAAATATTCCCGGGTTAACCTTGGGAGGACTTTGGCAATTATATCATTCGAAAGAGAATGCAAAACAACATAATGATTTTAAATTTCCTTATAGAATCGACCAAACAGTTACAATGTTATTACAAAAACAAAAAAGCAAAACAGGGACCAACCGACCGATCGACAACATAGTGAGATGTAGACTCGCCCACGACTAAAAATCCACAGCCAGGCTTACAAGTTGAAAAACAATGTCATAAACCGATCATTTGTCAGTGAGAAGAATGTTCGAGATGAACTCTTCAACATACTTGTTAAATAGACAAACTGAAGATATTAGATAGACGAAAGTAGGTTCGATGAATAATACAAACAGAAGGAAAGGGTGTGAAAGTGTAAGAATCAGTACAAGAATCCATTATGTATGTGTTCGTGGTAACATCCTGTAGTGTATTAGTTGTGCGTGTCTACATGTGAGAAAACTTGTGAATGTGCAGTTTAGTATTTTGTCGATGATGGTAGTACTATTGGCACATGACCGTGTGAGTTTTCGTGTGTGTACACGTGGTTTTATATGTACAAACTCATTGGGGACAGAGTACATCCCGAACTCAACACCGAGGTGGCTTATCTGATCTTAACCAAGCAAAAAATATACAAATCGAAAGATATATGAGAGAGAAATGGAGGGGGAGAGAGAGAGAGAGAGAGAGAGAGAGAGAGAGAGATAGAAAAGAGAGAAAAATTAGGTTTAAATGAGTACATGAGATAAGAAACAGGAGTCTTTTAAAGGCAAGAGAATGGTACATTGGAAGACACAAAGATCAAGGAAAACTAAGGACAGCTCAGTTAGGGCATTCCATCCGAGAAGACCGGAATAACTCTAAGGAAAAAAAAAGAAAGAAATATCCTGGCCGGGACTCGAGTCCGGGTCTCTCTCGATTGCCGGTCACTTGCTTTACCACTCAGCTAAGCAAACCTACCTCATGCGTCACGATATCCATAACTCTAT
>OZ018320.1:160898270-161030770 GCA_963969495.1 Ceratothoa steindachneri
ATTAACGAAGGGAAATAGAGGGCGACTCGGTCTGTGTCGGCTCATCTCACCGCCTCCAAATTCTTTACGATTTTATTCAAGGTCCACCGGCGACAAGGCCCCCCACCAACTAGGACCCTTTCCTCTGCGGGGTACGATGGCTGCCTGACTCAGCTTCTTGATGCCACTGGTTTCTTTTGAGCCCTGAATAAATAATCCTTTGAATCGACCGCAATGGCGAATCCCGCTTCCTGAATGGCAGTCCTTAGCATCGCGCTTTGTACCCAGTGTCTTAGGAGATCTTTTTCTGCTCACTGTCCCCTGTAATTAACTTCTTCAGGAACGCCCTCGAAGGTAGCCTCGGGTTTCTTGAGTAATTATGCAGGTTTCTTTTTATTATCCATGGATAGAAATACTAATGGGATCCTATATAAATATTTTCAAGGCTCCGATCCAGTTTCAGTTAGTTAACTTCATTTGGGTATGTGATCCTCCCCACCCCCTCCCACCATCAAGTACAAGAACAAGGTAAAGGGCAAAATTACCTTTCTCTCCCGTACTCGGTTGGACAGAGGGGATTTGAAGAAGGAACGAATCCAGCTTATTCCCATTTGTTGTGGAAGGAATAGGATACTTCCCTTTGGTCTAATATTTTCTCTTCCTTTTTCCTTTCCAGAAAGGTCCTTTCAACGTCCGAACTTTCCTTATCTTATATCCAATTATACCAGTGTCATTCCTCCTTTTACTCTTACTTTTTCATCTCTCTTCTTCCGGTTAAGGTTTACCTGAGGACGTCCTTCACATTTTCCTCAAATCGAATTTGGTCAGCTTATATAACCTGTGTAAATCTCCCTTTGGTGTGATTATGACGGATCAATTCACTTTTTCTATTTCGGGAGCAGTAGAATATTTCCTTATTTTAGGAAATTTTCATTCCTCTAACATAGGACAACATTAAGTAGTCAACGGCTCTCCAACCGCTCTAAACTCGTGTGGACATTGAATTTATTACTAAAGGGAAGATGCGGGGGCCAGAGGGCCATTTTCCTTTCAACTTTACTTTGTTATAAGAGATCGATTGTATGTACATCTTTAAAACAGCAACACGTTAAAACAACAACAGCAGGTGCTTAGTGAAAGTTGACATGAAAGAAAATACATTTAGTGAATAGAAATCAAATTAAAAGCTAACAAGAAGTAAAGACAGAGCAGATCACAATAAAAAAACACTTATTTCGAGCAAAAAATAGTTCATTTTTACTCAGGTAAAAGAAGACCGAATTGACGGTCTGGGTTTGAGATCGGGGGCAAAAAAGAACCTGCCAACAAGGGCCAAAAATCCTCCCTAATCATTTTCAGTGTCCATTTGTCTGGTGGTACCATTTCACTTAAGGGTACGAACCGCCACTGCTTCGGTAGGTATAATTCCGTTACCAAATTATGTTAAGGGGACGATGGGAGTAATGTTTATGATGGCGAAAATGAAATAATTGATCGTAACTTTGTACCCAGAGAACACACGCGAGAACTTCTGCAGTGAAGTGTGGATGAAATTACCACTCAAGAATTTCAGAAACAAGCATGAATACACTCTCCTTCTCTCTTAAAATTTATGTCTGCGCGGGCATGTATCTCACTGTGAACGTGCACACATACAACACATGAAATAAAAGTCACGAGTAATGTTAATTACCAATTTGGCGTCAGTTTTATCTGGCTGACGGAGGCGCCTGGTCCCGCGCTCGAACTGCTTAGTATGCCCGTGGAGAATCCCCTAAAACGGCGTGGTTTCATGAACAATTCCGCCTTTCCAGGACTCGTGATTTGGCTCTGACGAAAAGTAGCTCCTGCTCCGACCAAGGTTTTTGATCGCCACTCAGCTGAGCCGGTGTGTTCGCGCCTTTCATGAATCATCTTAATTACTTGACCGCACCGTTCGCGCCACTGCTCCTGTCCACGCGCCTAGGGAAGGCACAGCCAGAGGAGCTGTTCGCTTCTCGGATCGAGTTTGGCAGATGAAGCCGTGCGCCATGGCCTGCTAAGAACTCATGTGACAGTCCAAAACTTACACCACCAGCCCCACCCCCCCATGAATATTAATGATGATTAAAGGAAGCAGCTTGGACTTGTTAAATTCCAGGGGAGGCACGATGCCTCAAACTTGTTCGTCTACATCATTACATACTTTGGCCCCATTGGTTAAGAAAAATACAATGTTAATACATACGATAAGAAGATATCCATTATTTAAACATTATCAGAATTTAAATTAAAAGTGGGTGTGATAGATATGCGCAAGTCTCATTTATTTCACTCTTTCCACCCTGTACATTGATCGAGAGTGTTTCGCATGTTCCACCACACTTGATGCTTAAATGAATTAAAGCAAGTCTATTTCAGGGATTCTGCATGATAAATATGTAATTCTGTCGTTTTCCTACCAGGGAGGAACCACGTCATGATCTGGTAGAAATTATTCGAAACCTTTAATAATTTTCACCATTTGGATGCTATTTTCAGAATACTTTTATTCTATATCCAAATTCCTCATCTATATTTAAAAGGAACTATGAAAAACTTAGTTTAAAACTAGAAGGACTTTTGTGTTGTGGTTTAGGTCTTGCTTCTGTTTTGCAATTTGGGCTTGTGAGAAGCCTTCTCCTATTCCACACATTTAAAGGGGGGGAGGTGTAATCTGACCTCGTTAGATTACACAAGTTTCTTTTCCCTTCAGCGAACAAACCCAGGAGAGATGCGTACCCTTTCGGTCTCCATAGCCACCAGTCTCCCCTTGTTTCTTCGAGATATGTACCTTTGATTCAGCATCACTTTCCTTTCCATCGCATTTTCAAAACCTTTAAGCCAAAGATGCCTACGTTGATTTCGCCATTGAGAAATGTGATCAATCATTTCGCTTTGCAATTATTAATTGTGCCAAAATAATTATTCCCTCGCTCTGATTTTTTTAAAAAGGAATTTAACGCCCTCTTTCAATTGTAGTCAGGTCTATCTGGTCTTTCTCGATCGAGAACAATTAAATCCCCTCGTTTAATCACAGCCTGAAATCGAACCTTTATAAAACAAAAAAACATTTATCTCTCTTTCCATCATTAAGCTATTTTCACACGGCCTTTTTCGTGGTTTCAAAGTCTCGAACCCGTGTCCAGGAGATTTTAGAAGTACTAGCACCTCTAATACCACAGACCTCCTCCCCCCACACCGACCTGATTTATTTGTACGCCCTGATTTTCTCAAATCAGCAATGGCCGTTTCTTTTCCGTCTGTCAAAAGTCACTAGATTGGCGCTGCCGCATTGAATCTTCCCCACACAACTAAAAAAAATTCAGGCAATTGAAAGAAGATATTTTTTATTTAGATCGTTCGAGGTTCTACTACCGCTTGGGCTCTTCAAAGTGCATCCCAATGGAGAACTCTTGTGATAACATTAAAATAAAACCACCAGACAAATTTGCCACGTATCGGAATCAAAACCAGGAGCTGAAGAGCTAAGGTAAAACCAAGTTGGAAGGATCTGAAAACGGTTGAATCTAAGGCCAGAATTTCGAATCCGAGTATGATGATCTGAAGAATATGCGCAAGTGATTCAATTATATATTTTAAATACTGACAAAATGAATAATTTTTCGCCCAATTTAAACAAAATTTGGTCGAAATGGATACGTTTCACCGTCTTGAAAACCCTCGTATATGATGTTCTAAAGAATATGCGCGAGTGATTTAATTATATATAGTTTTAAATGCTAGCCAAATGAATCATCCTTTGCCCAATTTAAACTCAATTTGGTTGAAATTGATGCGTTTCACAGTCTTGAAAACCCTCAAAGTGGAAAGCTCCTTTCAACGCTGAATGTCAAATCGATCTTCTTCGTAACTGTAACCATTGAGGCCAAGACATTTGTCAGAACGACCTCCGCAAATAACGAACCCTAAATTCATTTCATTTTATCTACACTCCGTCCACTGTGAATTGGCTTAGGGCTGAGTGTCTCATTAAATCCTCGAAAGTTTAAGGGCTGGAGGGAAAAACAGGCTCTTTCCTTATGTCGAAACAGTAAACAATCAATTATTCACAAACTTGGTTCTCTTTTCCTCATTTAGGCCTCTTGAGGGTGCCTGAAGCGGGATTTTGTTTTCTTTCTAATTCAGTGGCTGCAAGGTCGAGATGATAGATGGAGCAGAGGGTATGATGGAGACAGACTCCAGAGATACAATTCCTTTGATGTTTTTAATTGCATTACGTGTTTAATCGAGACATTATTAAATCACCAACGTAACTAAATTGTTATACCGCGCTAAAAGATTTCTTCCTTTGAAGACAAAGGTCTGCATCCTCAAGTATGTACAGACAACGGCACGAATGAGTGATATCAAAACGTCTTTGGGCCCTTCAAAATTGTCTTTGCGACTTGATTGATTTGGTAGTGTTTAAATTTTATTAATAAAGCCTCTATGATCTTGTGTAGATCTCATAAATACAATCCTTGCTTTTCGCTTTCCACTGCTCAGGAAAATTCAAAGTTCACAGATGTGCATTCCAGTCCCTATTGAGGCTCCTTAAGGTCATGGGAGGTCATCACCCTGTCTTAGGATTTCGAGCTGATCAAATCATATCCAGCACATCCCTATCATCCTCGAATCCTTCCAGAGTTCTTCCACCATTGAACTCTGCATAAAATACATCGTTAGTTTTATTTTCTGTCCTTTTTGACTTTTAGGATTATTTTTTGAGAAAAAAGGAAACTGATACACAACGAAGGAATTTTTCTTAGTCAACAAAGAAGGAGGGTATGAAAGAAAGAGTAGTGAAAAGGATTAAGAATAAAAAATAGTACAATAAAAAACCTCATCAACACCAAATAATAGGAGTGGGTTGGGTTATAGTCCCGGAATAAGTTCGTACATAGAACACAGGAGCTCAAAAGTACGACCTAAACCCGTGTTAGGAGGTTTTGCTCGAACTCCAAGTCAAGAATACAATATTCTCCCTCAAAACTACACAGCTATTTTGTTTCCTCTTCCCACAAGGGCTTCGCGATCGTAGGCGCATCTTTTAGTTGGATGAAGTCAAAAACGGGAATCCAAACCACCGCCAGTAATTGAAGAGTGTCTCGGTAGGAAAACGAGGAAGGAGAGGCATCCGTTCAAAAGGGGGCATCAGATCGGCTGATTTTCTCTGGTTTGAGGGACGTTCACGAGGAGGGGGGAGAAGGATTCAAGGTCAATGCGAAAGGTTCAAGGATAGGGCTAAAAGCTGAAAATACTTGAGGATGAGCGTTTCGGTTCATATACTGCCTAATGCTTGCTCAATCTTTGACTCTTCTATTCCCCTCACCTCGTTGGGTTACATTAGCGTCCTCTCTTTTTCAAAGGAAACCCGCCACCGGCAGTTTCTTTTTAAAAGAGGGCGAAAAGGTCAGCTTTGGGTTTCACAATCGCTTCCCTCCACGCGGCCGACTGTAGGCAACCTCCTTCTCCGTGTAATCGTCTCTATATGGCGGATTTATCATTTGATTTATTGCCCTCGAACTTTAAGCTTCCAGTGTGTATGAGTGTACGTAATAGAGAGGACTTTCGCAATGCATTTCCCAGCTTTTTTTCCCTTCAAAAATTGTGCTTGATTTTCGCCCGGATCCCGCCTGGGATATAATGAGGGGATAAGCATGGTAATAAAAACCCCACCCGTTACTGTATTTGATGCCGAAATTCTTGTGATTTGCCTCTTTAAATAGAACTTGCGAGGTTGTTTAGAGTTCGCACCTTTGAATTAGTGTCAAAAGGTAAAACGCTTGCTTCGATCGCTTGCAATCTTCTGCCTATCTCCTCAATTGTCCTTTCCCTCCCTCCTTCTTTCTCCTTCGGTCTGCTCCTCCCCTCTTTCCGCACTGATCGCCTGGCTCCAGTCGGTCAGCCCCGTTGCCTTTTCGCCTCCAATAAATCGCGACTCCGCGAGATCAGGCGGTCTTGAAATACGCGCGAGTTATGTAATATTAAACAAGAAAGATATCAGCGGAGGATTCATGGCTGGGACGTGACAAGGACTGGAGGGTTTGAGTGTCCTTCTTTGTGGGGGAGAGGGGGATGGCTGGCCGCTTTGTCTACGACCGAATTTGCCATTATTGCATACTTGCTAACGGTTCATTTGCATTTGATTAAAGGAAACAAGATGGTGTTGACGTCATTATGTGGACGGCGAGCAATAAAAGAGCGGGAATGAGGCCGCGTTTCTCTTGTCTTCCGAAGAATGGCCGCTTCATCGGAAGAACTCTTAGATAACGAAGTTATTGGAAATTATTGCACCCCTTGATGTCTCTCTCTCTTTCTTTCTCTTTTCCCCTCTCTCTCTCTTTCTCTCTCGCTTTCTGTATGTTTATATACATATCTATAAACTTTACAAGGAATGCCGATATTTTTTCCAAACTCTGAGGATTAAATGAATCTAAGAAAACCCAAGCTGGGTCCAATTGGAAATTAGGGACGGTTGCAACGTTTGCGCATTCTGTTTTATTGATGTGTGGAGGTGATGAAACCTAGTTTTATCAGGATGATCCCAAAGGTAGTGGTGAAATGGAGATTTCGCGAGATATTCTATCGATTTGGCCAAATTATAATTCACCTTACTCCCCGACTTTTTGTTTGCTGCCACTCCTGTTTTGTTTTTTTCGTTTCTTTTTTTTCTTCTTTGATCAGTTCTCCCTCTTATTCTTACCCTCACCGTCAAAACCTCAAAAACAGAGAGAGGACATTAAAATCCTTTGAATAATGATCTTCTCCTTACTCTTGCTCGTATGCCAAAGGAGGCGTTCTCATTGCCCCCAACCCCCTTGATAAGCCAAGCTGATGAAGCCGGTTTCTCGCTGTCCTTAGATTTCATTCCTGGGAACGAATAAAACGATGGTTGCTCACGAACGGTCCTCGATCACCCCAGGTATTGTTGCAAGAAGGGTCAGCTTTACTAGGTCTTCATTAAATTCCTGTTTGATCATTTTTTGCAAGACTAATTTTGTTAATAAAGAAAATAATTAAGTTTATCTTGGTTTTTCTACTTGCATTCATTCTCTTTTTAATGAAACTCTCCGTGCTGGATTACACGAGTTTATTTAGGAAGAAAAGACTATATTGCTATGAATGGTAATTCTACTTCAAATCCTTCAAATCCATTTGAAAAAAACTTTGGTATGTGGTGATTCTAGCCTGTGAGAACAGAATATTAGGGTCTTACAAAATTTGGAATCGCATCTGTACAAATAAAAAGTTCAGATAACAAAACAGGAAATCTGTATGATTTCTGACAAGCTACTGTGAAAAGAATTTACCACGTGGCGTTTGCAAAGCAAGTTCCTTATAAACCGCGTTTAAGCGCATAATTTTCGCTGCGGGATGGCCGAGTGGTCTAAAGCGCCCGTCAATTTCATTTCAGTGATGCGGAGTCAGTTGGTTTGCATCTCGCACCTATCCTCTTTAATTATGATACAATCACTCCGGTATATGTGCATTCTTTGCTCTCCCGAAATAAGAATCGTTTCCTCCCATTTCATTGTTTGTATCTCTAACTCACGGACACAATATAAAGGAAGAGAACTACACGCCCCCTAAGTAGGGTGAATAACCCACTTTAGATAAAATGAAACACCATTGACTCTGGTCATGCTAATTGCATACTGCAAGAAATGACTAGCAGAAACAACTAGAACATATAAATAAGTAAGCAAGGAGAGGTCACTAACACAGAGTGCACTGCCCTGTGTCATTCGCCAGGTTACTTTCGACATCGTCTTAATACGGATTTCTCCTTTGCTCGTCACTCAAATCGAAGCTGGATCCATCGATTGATGACCATTGACTATTCACGGTGAAGTTCAGATTTTTTAACCTCTTATCATTTATCGTTGACAGTCGTCCTTTTTTCTCCTCTGGCGACCTTAACTGCTTACCATCACTCCGTTCATAGATGCCCCCCTTCACGGCATACTGTCGAACCGATCTTTTCTGCCCTCAGTTGTTTGCTGACGTCACTCTCATTCTCTTGAGCGCTACTCCCTTCGTCACCATTGCTCTAGCATGAAGTTGCCATTTTTCATGATCACCTCATCACGGCTGATTCTTGAGGATCTACTTTCCGTCCTTGCTCGGTCGCCTTCTGTACTCATCCTTCATCTTAGAGAAAGCAATCAAGTTTTATTCCTGGCCGCTCATCTTTCGTGTCAATTTAACTCCCATTTCTTTTCTAGGCGTTAATACTTACATTACTCTGTATCGCTTTGTCATCACATCTCTATATGGCATCTCTTCCAAGCAACGCCTTGGGATACATCGAATATAAAACTACAAGTCACTTTGTGTGTTGTAATAACCTGAGAATGTCGACAGATAGTGGATTCACGTTTCTCTATCATTCATACATAATCGTGACATAAGTGGCTGAATTCGCATTCGTGTGAAAATATGGTTAAAAAATCACGTAAATCAAGGTACTGTACACATTTGGGTTGCGTTATATGGATTTCAGCTCGCTTGTCAGTCCTTAAAGATCAATTTAAACTAGACAATCGCGTCTCTCTCTCTCTCTCTCTCTCTCTCTTTCTCTCTCATATATATATATATATATATAGTGAGAGGCTCACAAATTCACCTAACCTTACATAACCTGCGACTTACTGTGATCCAACGCTTGCGTTTGCAATATTACTATTATGGTTTTTTTTCGGTTTTGGCCCACATGAGGTCTTACGGGTTTTTTTTTTAATGTATGAAGGTATTCAATTTTAGATTTATTATTATTTTACTGTTCTCTCTAAGAAATATCCCAATCACCTCTATTTTAATACGCATGTCATTGTTATTATATCTTTAGTGTTAACATTTTCGATCCTGGTACTGCACTGATGTCGTATGTTAGAACAAATAAACGTACCAGGTAAATGTTTTACATTTAAAGCAGATAAGAAAGTTGATTAAAAATATGTTGTGTATTACGAAGTATGAGGAGATACAGATAATTCCTCATGGCTTTGAATCGCGTTGCTAGCAATAATGTTCAATTGTTTCGTTTGCGCGAGCGCAGTTAGATTTGTTATCGGCCGAATCGCTGATTTAAGAGTTTGTTTCGAAATTCGTCGAGTTCGATAACCCTTCCTTTTTCTCATGATTATAAGGGGGATGAGGGGGAGGAAAATAAGAGCAATGTGAGAGGGGGTGAGAAGAAATGGGAGCGATCGAGACCGAGAGGGTTTTATATTATTATTAAAAAGAAAACGAATTGAGGCATCGCCGTTATAAATTTTTATTAAAGAGGATCTTCGGAAATGGCCAGGTTAAGGGAAAAGAAATTGGGCAAAGGGTTGTTGGCTGTGTGACCAAAAGAGAAGAATCCTTCTGAGATTAAGGATCGGGCACGCGCGCGCCTTTCCTGGACCTTCCCTCTGTTTTTTAGGTCGAGAAGAAGTTGGGTGTCTCACGTTATCGAGACAACAATGGTTTGAATGAAGGTGAAAAAAAGCTACATATCACTCGTGTTATATGCCACGCAAAACGAAAATGAAAGAAAAAGCAGTGGTGATTAACGGGTAAAATGGAGTACTCATTAAAGTACAAGGACGAGAAAAGGCAAAGTGAAGTCTATAGCATGAGCAAAAACGAGGACCAGAAAATCTCATCAACCCAAAAAGTAAATTTCTATGCAGGATGTGTGCAAGTGCTGGGCTCTGGATCTCCATGATTTGAATTCTAAAGGCACTCGATAAATTACTACACCTTCTTCTTATAGTTAAAGTGTAAACACAGAATTTGTGGAAAGAAAAAACAGATCAAAATGTTGTATGAGGTAGGTGACAGAGTGGAGTGATCATCATTCAACACTTCAGTATTGGGCCTTTCGAAGTTGATCAAATAGATCGGTGACATTTTATGTTGAATTGATGCATATGAGCACCTGGCTTTAGTGTTGGCCGAGGTATTGAAAGGCTTTTGGCAGCCTCTAAATCTCTAAATGAACATATGTAAAGTGATTCTCAAGTCTACCACTCAACAACAAAATACTAGAGTCAGTTGATTTTGGACGTCGTGAAAGGTGAATAAAAGTGATCCGAAGTTTTTCAAAGAGTACAATGAAATGAAGAAGAAACTCCTAAATTCCACTAAATAGCTAATAAAAAAGAAATGATATTGGATGTAATTACTAATTGGTTTGATCGCATTTAAGGTCCATATTTAAATTGCAAAACCCTTCATTGATAGACATAGAAATCTCCTGCAAAAAATACAAGCAAAGGCCATAAAACAGATCCCTTTAATTTGGTAAAGGATTTCCTCTGATACAATAGCCTTAAGATTTGCATTCTTGCTTCTTTTTAACCTTCCTCACATATTTTTACCTATACACCAACCAATTTAACCTTGCACAGCGCAATTATGGGGTGATAGATCCATAATAATAACTTTTACAGCTTTCATATCACATACATCTCGCAGCATATTCTTTTTTACTACACAAAATCAATCATACTCTTACATCCTCCTTTTTCCTTTGCTGAACCTGTTTATTTAGGAATATCTTTGTACTGAAACAACATGTTTACTACATACGAGTTCTTTCCATATATAACCCTACCACTTCTTTTTCATTCTCTTTGGGTGTACCAAAAACTCCATTTATTCCATCACTTATCCTGTCATCCATTCATATCTCCCACAACAATTACCTGATATACATTCCCATTTTCATCCACCACTCATCCCACGTTATTTCAATATATCTATTTCTTATTTTTTATGCAATAAACCACACTATTTTACCCCTGCAAATCTCAACTTCATACTCACCTAGAATCACTGCCACACCATCTTTACCTTACCATCATTTACACGAAATTGCCCTCCATTTACTTCATCCCACACAAGCCTTTCATTTCCTTTCATGTTTTTCTCATATTATTATTATCATTATTATTATTATTATTATTATTCAGAAATGAAAACAAAGGATCTCCACACTGAAGTTTGTAAGGGGATATTTGTAAAGAAAGGAGTGAAATGAGTAACTGAAAATGTGCCGAAGGTAGATACAATAATCTAAAGAGGGGAGTACATGAGACCACTGGACCCATGAGGTAACGCAATCTCTCCAATCCCCGCAATTAAAGGAGATCTCCTTGTGTAAAACAGCCCTTGAAGGGCACAAGAATGACGCAGCTTGGACTTCCCTCGCCAGACAACCTGAGGTTATCCATTAAGTTGATGGATGGGCGGAGATTTGAGATGGGTTGATCCTATGGATCACCAGATGATGTTAATCCAGAGTTAGAATGTGACTCGAACCAATTATAATACAGGCTGTGGTTGCAAAGGTTACTGTCTACCTTTTCATTGGAACATTTGATCTGTTTTGTTCACTTTTCCATAGTTGTCTCGTTGGGGAACATTAGTGAGAAGAGCCTGCATTTTTGGTCCAGACAACCAAGGACACAGTTGTCTATCTTACAAGAATAATATAATTGCTCCAGAGCAAACCGCAGGGTCTTGAGGGATGTTCCTTTCCCTTGAAAGTTTTTGGAAAATTTTCCTTCTGTAAAAGTCATGCGGTATAGATTTCGATTTTACATTTAATATTTTTATGACCGGATTTTTTTTCGAATGGTCGTAAGGATTTTGAGGTTTCATGTATCCTAATTTGTTTTTATTTACTATTCCCCACTTTCTAAACGACTTTTCTCCCATACCCTTGTTTAAAGATGCCATTTGTATTTTCCTTTACCTCCTAATGTCAAAGTTCCTATCATGTTTGTTGGTACTCCCGGATTCTATGAAAGTCTGATTCCTCCACTACAAAGCGGTTGAGGCTAAATATATTAATCGCCACCTGTCCTTTTCACGCTCAATTTCCTTTTCCTTTGCTCACCTCAGTTATTTTCCCATCGATAGTCAAGTTTGTGATACTCACCACTCGTCCTTCTTAATATGTTCCTTTGTAAAAGAAATCGAAAGGAACCAAAAATGGTATCTGTTCCCATGTTCTCCTCCGTTGAATCTTGAGCTGAAGTCTCGGTTTTGTAGATTCTGGCATTGATCTTAAGTCGCTTTTTTTTCTTTTTCAGCTTCGGTCCTGAGCAGCAATGGCGACACGGCGCCGACGGAAGGTAAGTTGATCAGTAGGCACAACTAACAGGTCTCAAGGTCCTATCTCTTTCCTTGTGCAAGGTTCTCAGTGTCACACCCCTGACTTTGCCATTGGGCATATTGCGCATGATATATTTTGCCACTTTTGGGTTCAATGTGTACTTGTCTACTATTCTTCATTACATTTTAATAGATTTTATACATGTCCTTTACCTTTAAGGGAGAGGCGTTTCTCTGACCGTATTTCTCTTTAACATTAACCGACATTGGCATGGGAGAGAAGTTAGAGGGTACAATGAACAGGACATGATCCTCTGTTCTGAGATGTTGGGGCCGATTTTATAGAGGCAATTTGAAGTCGACCTTGAACTTCAGGGGTAAGGGGGTTAAGTTGGCCTCTTCGTCCCATCTAAGAGTATAAGGTAGCATAAATAGGTAGTGTAAAATCCTTTTTTGTTCTTAGAGGCAATAGAGGCGAGTTCGTCTTCCTTTACTCTATAATACGGTTTCAATTTCGTACATTTGAAAGCTGATGCTCTTTACTCAAAGATGATGGTGGAGGTTTATGTAAAATGCGGACCATCGCGCCCGCGCCAAGCACCACCGGGGCGGGCTCTCGGGCGGCAACGGCCCAGAAAATAATATTTGAATGGGAAAGTGATCACTACCATGGAGGTCATCGACCACCCCCGACCAAAATCAGGCTGTGCATCCGGAGAGCACAAAGATAGATCGAGACAGGAAAATGAAGCGGTTCTAAGGCAGTGATGCGTAAACTCATCCAAATTTAGGACACCCATCTCAAGCTCGTTGATCAGGTCGACAAAGACTTGACCCCTGGAATTAATCGAGTAGTCTCCCTAGAGGGGGTGTCTACCGTTTAGATCTCCGAGCAAGAGAAAGGGCCTCGACAACCGTGCCGCGACCTGGCGGAAGTCCCCCGCGTCGAAGTAGGCTGACGGTGGAATGTACACGGAAATACCAGTATAGCTCCTATCCAGGTGCAGCTGCACAGTTACTGCCTAAAAGGAGGTATCTAAAGCGAAGAGAAGAACGGAGACATCATGCCGAATGTAAATCGCGCATCCTCCCGCCCGGCTCCCATCCCGTGGTGGTGGGGTCGCAAGACCCTTATACCACGGGAAGGTGGGCAGGGGGCACGCGCCCAGCATGCTCTCCTGCAAAAAGATAGATAAAATGGAAGGGAGAAGCTCCTCCCAGTTGGCCCGGAGTCCGCAGCAATTCCAGTGATGGAATGGCCGTACGCTCCCCGTAGGCAGAACTCCGTGCGCTGTTGGCTGGACAATGCGCTGTCACCTTCGACGACTTATCAGGGAGGGGGGCTTGCCATGCCACTAGCTCTACCAGTGGAGCTCCTTGGGTTGGTAGAACCGGCAGAAGGGTTTCGAATGCGCTCAGAAACGA
The DNA here is from genome assembly GCA_963969495.1 of Ceratothoa steindachneri. NCBI lineage: Eukaryota > Metazoa > Arthropoda > Malacostraca > Isopoda > Cymothoidae > Ceratothoa > Ceratothoa steindachneri. Next base: position 160,911,807 of record OZ018320.1, read on the forward strand.
CCGTGTTCGAAGGCCTGGAGGGGCCAGAAGCAGAAGGGGTCTTTCTCAACATTCAGGCATAGGAAGTCACAGGAAGCGCCGGGCGCGCCAGGACTAAGTACTTAACCTCGCTAAATGAGAGACGATCCTGGGCCTAAACGGCCAGGATTTCCTTCTTAAGGAGATACGCACCAAATTGCTTCGAAGAAGCGTGAAGCGTGATGTGGCTCTCCACAATTGACATACTTGGCCATCCACGATTTGTACTTATCGTGTGCGGCCTTGGAGCAACTTACACAGACTTCGGGTAACTCTGACTTTGCAATTAATATGGCCAAAGCGGTGACATTAGTAGCACCTCCGCGGCAGTGGCACGAATTCCTTCACGTGGTATCGATATCAATCGGCACGCACTGACTCAGGGAGTTTGTCACAGTCGAGCGTGACGAAGAATGTATGAGTGAGTCTCGAGGCCCCTCCGTTTTCTCATCACACATTCTAACTTGACCGCCCCATGATCGACCAGCTCTAAGGTGATGTCATCTATGGAGTAGTCCACGAATTCCCTCCATAAACTACTCCTTTCACGAAGTTCATGGTAAAGTGTGGCATCACACTCACAGGCGTGCCATCAAGTGTCCGAAGGGCAATAATCATGGCCGCCTCAGAGGATTCGACGCATTCGCCAAAAGGCTCCTGTCCGAGAAACGGGTCACCTTCGGCTATCTAACAATCACACTAGCTAAAGCTCTCCTCTGCTGGATCATGTTGCCCTTAGCCAACATGCTGCCATCAGTGGACAGAATAACCAGGAAGCGTTTGAAGCCAGTGGCTTGAAAACGCCAGGTAGCCTCTGAATGAGGGGCTCCGACGTAATCGAAGGTCCGCTCTGCGCAGATCTAGTCTTCGTCGGAGACTCTCCACCCGGGGGAGCAGCGGGACCGGACGTGCCGATCTTGGCTTGGTCGCTTGCCAAAGCGGCAGCAACCCATTCCATCCCCGTGGCTCCCGCGGAGGGAGAGGAGCCCTGCGTCTTCTTCGTCTTTTTCTTTAGAATGAACCCGCTTCTTCCCTCCGCCGGCAGGGGCCTTCAGGCCAGATGGACTGGACTCAGCAAGATCCTTCTCCGAGATGGAGAATTTCTTGGCTGTTACAGGGCACCTGCTGTAGGAGATTCCTCAACTCCTTGTAAAGCCTTGGATACCGAGCCGTCTGAGGAGGACTTTGCACAGGGGCGTACTCGGGCTCGGTTCATCCCCAGGTTTATCCCCATGGAAGTTCCTACCGTTTGAGGCTGGGTTGCCTCAGGGACCATGTCCATCTCAGGAGGACTTACATGTGGCCATCACCCCCCCCCCCCCGGACATCACAGGTCACATTAGTCACAAAGTCTTTTCTGGGGAAGAGAGGGGACTCATGCGGTGACCCCCTTTAGGCATAATATGTGAGCCCGCAGTTGTTTAGAGGGAAGAGGCCAACGGGGCCTGTCTTCCCTCCTCCCCCTAAGGGGGTTGACCCTATCGAGCCGCTCCCACCGAGAGCGGTCGATTATGGGCAGCCTGCCTTTCTTGGCAGTCCCCTTAGAAAGAAAAGGGGGACTGCCCCTGGAAAGAGGGATGTACCCGAGGGCACCTCCAGCGAAGGGGGTGAGGTGCTTTATCAGTCCCTGCAGGCATAGGAGAGGAGTAAGCCTACTCCCCGATAGAAGTAGTTTGGAGGAACCCCTGCGAAAGTACAGCAGGGGGGTGCTCCATTTTTTCCGTGGAGCTGCCCGAGGGCGGCTCCGTCGCTGGAGAAGGGGAAAGGGAGAGGGGTTTTATTATTTTATTCTCATCATCAGGCATGGTGACCTTATTAGTAATACGGGAAGCAAACGCTAATCACACCCACACAGTAGCCCGCTCTGCGAGGGGTGATTACGAGTCTGGCAGAACCAGCTGTCGCCATTTGAGACCACTCCTCCCGCCTAGTGGCCAGGCAGCCCATCGGCATGGCGGCTCCACCTTAAGCTCGGCGTAAAATGGATAGATAGTCAAAGGATAAAGAAAGAGGATGTGAGGAAGGTGTGAGTTAGGATGAGACAAGTTGTTAAAAATCACCACCCCAGACCGGAGCTCAGGGGTGAAGGAACTTTGTTGTTCCCTCCCCACCTCAGCCCCCATCCTGGATAGTTGGTTGAGATGAAGCTGGTCAGCATTGGCCCTGTAGAGGCCGACCAAAGAAAGTTGCGGGAGGGGTTGTAGGGAAAGTGAGGAAGAACAGTAGAAAATACAGGCTGTCAGAAAGAAGGACAATAGGCTAGGCTGGGGCCAGACGGTGCGCTGAGTGCCGTCGTCAAGGCGGCCAGGAAGGCAAATCGCCGCGCCCCTTACGGGGTGATATGGATGCAATTTTTGATGGTTGCAGGATAGATCAATTGTTTAATAGGTGACAGGATGTGACATGGGTAATAAAGAAGCGTTAGGTGAACCAGGAAGGAAGAAAAATAGAGATGGAGTCGTTGCTTTGTTCTGAAAGAAAGGTCTCTGCGGAATATATTTGATATGAAAGCCGTAAGAGGTATTAGTATCGAAATATCTAACTATATGTTTGTGCTATGTAGGGTAAAATTAGCTGATGTATGGCTAAGAAGACCAGAGAAAGGTGAAAGGGAAGAGATAATCAAAAGTGAAAGGTTAATGAATCAGAGCTACCAGAGAGAATATTATAAACCTACTCATAGCAACAAGTGTGTGGGTAGTGAACGATTACCACCAGGTTTTTCCATTATTATATATATAACGTGGTAGGGGGCCATGTTGTATATAAGATTTGTTAAAATCAACATCGATGTCTGCTTGGTTAAGTTTGCACTGCAGCTTTTTAACTTTTTCAAAGACTTTCTTTTCAGAAAACTAAAGGTGGGAAAAAATGCTTGAAAGCCGAGACGTCTTTCAACCTTTTCGAAAAGAACGTCCAACCATTGTTGCTTTGCACCAAGAAGCAGCATCTTTAGGATCATTAATGGCTTTAAAAAGAATGGTTACAGTCCTCTGAAAATGTCTTCGGGGTGCTTGAGAGCTTCAAATGAACGCCAAGATTGAGTTGCTTCCAGTAGCGAGCTTGCGAAAGTTTAGAAAAAGGCAGATGTGAACGCTTTAGCGCGCATAGTGAGGACCAAGAATATCCTTACTGATAGGCTCCAATTTTTTAGGAAATATAAAGAATGGAGTGTTGAAGATTTGGGCTGAGTGATATTATCAGATAAACTTTTCTTTGGTTTCTTTGGAGCTTCTGGACGACCACTCATTACGATAAAAGGTGAAACGCCTTCACACGGTCTTCTGTGATGCCCACAGTAAAGCATCTGGCCACGCTCCATGTCTGGGGCTTCTTTTCGTGTAAGGAAACAGGAGCACTAACAATGTTACACTGCCATGAACTCAAAATGGTACCAAAACGTTTTTCTTCAGTACCTCATCCCAAGAGTTTAGGCGACAATTTAGGAATTATAACTAGTTTTCAGCATGATGGCGTACCTTGTCGCAAAGCAAAAGCAATAACAAAGTTATTGACTGAAAATAACATCGAACATTTGGGACTTTGACCAGGAATTCGCCATATTTGAAAACAATAGAGAATTTTGGGGTGATGATCAAACTGGCTGTTGATAAGCAGAAGCCATCCAATTGTGGGCAATTTTAGGTGTTTATTCAACCAAAATGGAGTAACGTCAGTAACAATATCTTCACAAATATGGTCTCCAGAGTGCCAAAAGGAATTGAAGCATCCTAAAGAAGAAAGGACAATATTGTAAATGTTGAGCTCGCGCATCAATTGACTGTATCTATTAATAAAATCGTTTTTGCTTTAAATTTTTAAATATTTCACCTTCAGATTATGATACAAGAATACTTAAACAAGATGCAACGTATAATAAGTTCTATTCATTTTCTTATATTAACAAATATAGTAGGCTCAAAACTTGTTTCCATGACTATATATATATATATATATATATATATATATATATATTTATATATGGTAGTGCAATGGATAATTTGTCGCCTAATTTGAATATAAATAACTATTAAATACAAATTACATGTTAAAGAATTGAAAGATTGTTGTAACATTCATTTTTTTCAATGAAATTGTCATTGGCCTCAACCACGGCCTCCGGGCGGCGTTGAAACCCGCTGGAGACCTTCTAAAATCTAAACGGTATCCCTTTGTTAAACTGATAGTAAACAGTGGTGATCTTGGACCTAAGCTCCGCCCTGGTGGTGAACAGGGACTTGTTAGTCTCCCTCTAAACTAAGCCCCGCACATAATAGTCCAGGGTGTTGCTGTCCGGGTGATTTGGAAGGCAAGATGTTCGGACTGATGTGGTTAAAGAAATTGTTTGATAGACAAGATTGGGTTTTCTTGCTTGTGTGCCATGGTACAGTGTCCTACTTCCATACGTACGGCCTCTCATCGGCCACTTCCTTGATCAGAGTAAAACAAATCCTTCCAGGCACTTGAGGGGAAGCCCTCCGCATTCACTCTAAGGACGTACGAGAAGAAAGACGGTGGTATTACGTGGTCCTCGTGGTTTCAGCGCTGCCGTACCCTAGTAATCACAGCATGGCTCATCAAACTCTATGTTGATCCTCTGTACCATCCTCATATTGACATAAGCACTCGGAAATCTCATCGGAGCTCCAGGGGTGAATCACAAGCGGCACAGTTTTTGCCTTTTCAAATTGTTTGGAGAATTGAATTCAGGCATGGTATTGCTTCTTCCACGGATGGTGCACACATGAGTATAGTATGATAGGAATAAAAGAGAACCGACGCCAGATATCAGGCATGCGAGGAATTCAGAGTTGCAACGGCACCCCCAACCACCCCGCTATCTGCTTAAGAAAGGGGATCGCGCAAATCCCGGGAAGTACCGACTCATCAGCCTTACTTCCATAGTAGGCAAGATACCTGAAGGTGTCATTGTGGATAGAGTAGTGGAGTTTCTGGAGAGAAACAACCTATTATTAGACTCGCATCATGGTTTTCGGCGTGACAGATCATGCTTAACCAACCTGATAGATTTCTTCCATGTCATGCTTCAAGAATGTGACAGGAACAGAGCAATCACATAATTTATTTCGACTTCCAGAAAGCCTTAGAAAAGGTTAATGTTGAAAGTTCGAGCTATGGGTATCATAGAAGCAGTGTCAAATTGTATTGAAGCATGATTGAAAGATAGAAAACATCCTGTAGTTATAAACGGGGTATAGTCCAGCTGGTCTCCTGTTCCCAGTGTGGTGCCTTAAGGATCTGTATTCGGTCCGCTCCTCTTCATTGAATTGTGAGCCGCATAGCTAAGTATGTGGATGACACTAAGTTGGGATCAAATGTCACAACACCTGAAAGTGTAGAAACTTTTAGGTCAGACTTAGAGAAATTGGAAAATTGGTCTGAGAAATAGCTAATGCCATTTAATCTGAATAAGTGCAGAATTATGCATATCAGCATACAAATCAGAGGTCAGACTATTCTCTTCTGGGTTACGAGATAACAAATACAAAATTGGAAAATGATTTGGGTGTTTTTATTAGTAACAACCTCAAGTCCTCAAACAGTGTACCATGTACCAGAAACCATGTTTGCCACTCGCAACCATGGGTTACACCCATGGTTGCGAGTGGCAAACATGGTTGGAAGCTCAATCCTCCTCGTTGCTCTTGTGACAAGTCTGGTGGCTTTTCACCTATGAAATCCGCAACACTTGGAACAGAGTGCCAACGGATGTGGAAAACAGTTACTCAGTTACAAGGAACTACAAGGAAAGAGAGTACCCTAAGAGACCTTACGGTCCATTCAAAGTGGGTACCTTTGGACTAGCTATCGAGCGGGCACATGGCTGCTCAATTGATTTTCGTCCCTAAACAGCCACTTCTCAAGACTTTGTCTAGTCTTGACTTGAACTGGTCAACAGATTTACTGTCGACAACTTCCACTGGAAGTGCGTTCCACTTACCGCATATACTGTAGGTGAAAGAATTTCCACACAAGTTGCGGTTGTAACGCTTCAGTTCAAGTTTGAAGCCGTGATTGCGCGTTCTGTTCTCACTCAGTGTGAAAATATCCCGGTAGTCAACATTGTCGAACCCTCGAAGTATTTTGAAAACTTTGATGAGCTGACCACGAAGTCTACGGGTTTCCAGCGAGAACAGATCTAATTCCCTTAGTCTATCCTCAAAACTTTTATGTCGGATAGAGGGACTCAGTTTGGTTGCCCTAGCCTGTTCGCGTTCCAACCTTGCGATGTATTTCGAAACGAAGGACTCCAAAATTGTACGGCATACTCCAGGTGCGGCCGAACGAGGGAGTTGTACAGACAAAGTACTATCTCCTTGTTACGGTATCTAAACTGGCGCTTTATGTAGCCTAACATCCTTTGGGCTTTCTTCTCTGCCTCGATGCACTGTTTCGAGAACTTGAGGTCGCTAGTGATAGTTACACCCAAGTCTTTCTCAGTGTCACTCGACTCAAGAGCAGTCCTCTTAAGGATATACTGAGATTGGGGGTTTCTGTGGCCGATATGCATTACTTTGCATTTCTTCACGTTAAAAGGCATTTGCCACGTGTCCGACCACTCCCCAATCTTCCCAAGATCTTCCTGCAGGCGAGCAGTATTTCCTTCCTTTGCAACGTTCATACCAAGCTTGGTATCGTCGGCAAATTTGGAAATCTTGGCAACCATTTCACCCTCCATGTCGTTGACGTAGATAATGAATAGTAGTGGTCCCAGGACAGAACCTTCAGGCACCCCACCAGTAGCGGGCACCCACTCAGAAGCCTGTCCATTCACCACCACCCGTTACCGTCTGCCACTTAGCCAGTTCTCGATCCAGCCGGCTACTTTTCCGTCTATGCCCAGCGCTCGCACTTTCTGGAGAAGGCGGCGGTGTGGTACCTTATCAAAGGCTTTCTTAAAGTCTAAGTACACCACATCCACCGCCTTGTCCCGATCGTGCTCATTGAACACGAAGTGGAAGAATTCCACAAGGTTCGTCAGGCATGACCGTTGAGCAGTTCAAGAGTCTGTTATACAAGGTGCTGCACACACTAGTGTGAATCCCCGGTAGCCTTTTAATGGTACCTCCTTGCTATGGGTTGTAAGACCTTTTGAGTTACTGAGATTCCTTGTAACTCCACCTCCCCTTCCCCACTCTCTCTCTCTCTCTCTCTCTCTCTCTCTCTCTCTCTCTCTCTATATATATATATATATATATATATATATATATATATATATATATATATATATATATATATATATATATATATATATATATATATATATATGTGTGTGTGTGTGTGTGTATGCGTGTGTGTGTGCGTGTCCTTTGAAACCCTCAATGGGTGTTTACACTCAAATCATCTACATATGTGCATGTTTAGGCGCTCTGAACGGGCTTCGTACAAATAGGGATTTTGATTGCCACGAAAACGAGCGACACTGATTTCCGGTTGACTTCAGACAATAATTACCTTAGAAATTTTAAGTGGTGATTCTTCTGGTGAAACTTGGGACAATACATAGCGAAGAAAGGATCAAAAACGTGGTTATTGGCATGCTCTAGAAATAGTGGCATGGTGGTTGTTGGTAGAGAAGTACCTAATATGATGATCATAGTATAAATCCTGGACAATTTCCTGCAACGGGTGTCAATTATTTAGATATGCAAGCCTTTTAAGGAAGTCTATCACGAGCCCGATAATGAAGGGGAGGTAGATTATTTATCTCAAGAAAACTTTCCCCCAACTTACCACTGTCCTGTACACTTGGTTTTAAAACTTCAAGTATAGAGAGAATAAAAAAAGCAGAAACACTTGAATTTTATAATCTTCTCTCTGCCCGTTTCTTGCAAGAAACTTTTTCATAGTTCCACAAACGCGTACCTCGGCAGACAGGAACTCAAAAGTGCGACCTTTGAGCCCCTCAAGAATCGCGTGGCGTCGCTTTTGAGCTGAACGAATCGCTTCATCTTCTCTCCGATGAATTTCTGCCTATTCTAAAATTCCTTAAAAGGTTCGATCCTTTTCAAATTTAAATCTTCATCTTGAGATCATTGGTTTTGGTCATTTATCAGGATAAAATCCAGCACGAAAATGACCCTAAATCCAGAGAAGTGAACTAAGTTTCAGGAAAGAATATTACACGAGGCAGTCTGTGATTGGATGTCAGGGCTGCCTGATTGATGGTATTTGACGTGATGTATTTGAACAGCCATAGATATATATACACTACTGGTCAGAGGTAGTGGCACCACTCAAATATTTCGATAAAACTCGAATTAAAACAAAATTTGTTTTTTAAAAAAATGTGTCAATTGATTCATTATCAATGATTTTTAAAGAATAACAGCATTTAAAAGAAAAAGCGAGTTTCGAGTTTTTACTTCAATTTTTATATTCCTTAAAGTATTGATTATTTACTTAAAATATAATGGAGTCATTTAATATGTGCAAAATAATTACCAAAACTTATATCGATTGTCTAAGTTTTTAAGCTGACTTAGGAAAATTTTGATGTGCTTGAATCCAAATATCACATTGGTTTTGCTCAATCAGGTCAACCTTTTGTTTTATTGTCCCATTATTTTTTTTTTTACATATGCAGTATTTTATATTCATACAATGCAAAATCTTTCTTAGCTTTTTAAATAAACAAACAACAAAATAAAACGGAGCACCTGCAAGTATCCTAATCTTCACTCAACACGTCGTACTGTAGCTCATTGTGAGGAAATTCCAGTAACTATCTTTGGAGAACTTCCTGACTTTAGTGACAAAGATTCATCCGATGCTGAAGAAAATGATCTAGTTTGCGATCTTAGCTCGTAAAATTCCTCAGCCAAACTGTTTTCATCCACATTGAAGGAATAAAAACTCCTCTATGACAGTGCTCGTATCACCTTCTACCGCAAAAGACATCAAGAATACCTCCGTTGTTTCTCTGAAGAGAAAGACTTGCTGAACTGTACAGATATTGCGTAGCTTCTCCACAAGCTTTGAGTGTCACAGTACCATCCCGAAGATTAGAAATTGTTTATTGATAGCAGTAAACGATCGCTGAAGTGTTTTCTGCTGCACAACGGCAACCAGTTTTCCTTTGTACCCCTCGCTCTCTCGACTACACTGAAGAAGAAGTATGAAGGGGTAAAGTACGTGCTGGCAAAAATTCCTTACGATCAACATGAGCGGTTTATTTTTGTAAGCCTGAAGACGGTGAAATATTTGTTGGGACAACAGTCCGGGTTCACTAAGTACCCGTGCTTTCTGTGCATGTGGGGTAGTAGGGCCTGAACTCGGCATTACATGAAGAAGGACTGGCCTGTACGGGAGGAATTGATGTCTGCAGAGCAAGGAACGTCATAAAGAACCCTCTGTTGGACAGATACAGGTTACTCTTTCCACCGCTGGATTTAAAGCTGGGCTTGATCAAACAGTTCGCTAAAACTATAGACTAGGATGGTTGCTGTTCACTTACTTGTCTCACACTTTTCCAGGATTGAACATGGAGAAGTTGAAAGATGGCATCTTTGATGCTCCTCAACTCCGTTTGCTCATCAGAGATTCAGAGTTTTAAAACTCGATGAACGAAGTGGAACTGAGAGCGTGGAAGGCTTTTGTTCTGGTCATTAAGAACTTTTTGGGGGACATTAAGAAAGCCAGGAGATGCCTAGAACTTGTCACCAATAATGTTGACTGCTTTGATAAACCTCGGATGCAACATAAGCATCCTAATACATTACTTATTCTCACATATGGATCAGCTTCCTGAGACTCTGGAATCAATGAGTGACGAGCGGGGGAGATCTTCAATCAAAACATGAAAGACAGTGACGCTAAGATGCAGTCATGATGGCTGATCGCTGTAGAACCCTGAAGAGAGACATCCTTATCGTTGATTATTCTAGGAGTTCGAAGAAACGGAAGTACAAACCTTGAATTCTGAACAATGATGACCTAATATCCAATTTACATGTACTTATATTTATCATTTTCTACTATTTAATGTAGAGGAATTTTTTTTTGTAACATTTAATAAATAAATTGTTTTAGAAAACAATTTTTCTCAAAAAACTTTTCGGGTGAGAAATATTAAAAAAAGCAACCTAAAATGTCACAAAACTTTAAAATCAACTTAGCACATAAACCTGACTTGATCGTAGGAAAAGGATGCCATTTTCGGATTTAGCGATGAAAAATTGTCCGAAATCAGTTGAAAAAACTTAGATGACTTACATTTTTTTTTTCGTAACATAGTGTAATGATATCGTTAATAACATAAACAGGCGATGGTATGATAATTTGTTTGATTTCCCATATTTTAGTAATATTCATCACAATTTTTGAAAACCTATGTACTTCAAAATCATGTTCTCTGACCTTTATGACTCTAAAATGCTTAAAATCAATTTTAAAATGGCAAAAAATGGTAACTTTTCACGAGGAATAAATGTCAAATAACATAAATACTGGTGAGTGCATTGACTGAATGTTATAAAGAGGTTGAAGAGACAGATATACTACAGGATAGACAAAGGACATTTAATTTCATTTACTTTCCTTTCCGTTTTACGTGTTAATTTCGTTTTGTTTTGTTTTTAATTTGGGGTACCAATAAATAAATATATATATATATATATATATATATATATATATATATATATATATATATATATATATATATATATATATATGTATATATATATATATATATATATTCACCAAGATTTCTTCTACAAAGCTTGAGTAAGAAGGACAAAACGAAGAAGGCGGGTCACATCTTTAATTCCAACATGTCGGGTTATTACAAAACCCATCTTCAGGAGCTAAAAACAAATTCCAAATGAGTAATCTAAGCCAAAAAACATAAATAACAACACAAGTTCAAAGTTAAAATCCATAGATCAGAGAAAATCACAAAAACGACGTTAAAAATATAAAATGAACGTTACGTTAATGAACAAACAAAATAGTGAGGTAAAGAACAGCAGAAAAATATTTGAAAAGAGATACTATCAATTAAGGACAAACAAAATATACTTAATATTATAAAATTAAACAATTAAAATGGAAAATTAGAGAATTGGATTCAAAAAAGGTAAAACTAAAATATATACACTGAAACATTACCTTACATGGTCGGATCACAATGACGAGTGAAAACAGGAAGGAATTCAAAGAATGAATACAGCTTGGTTGGTTGTTAAGTTATATATATATATATATATATATATATATATATATATATATATATATATATATATATATATATATATATACCCAAGAATACTAAACCCAATACTTTTACGGTTCGTTCATCTTGACATGGAATATTTTGCAGTCGCAAAATTTGACTTTGATGGCAAAAATACAACAGGGGCTTAGTTAAAAAATACAGATAATTTATATTCATTAATTCCTTAGTTTTGCCTTGGATATATTCACATTTACAGACACAATTTAGCCATTAATTTTCGATGGTACTAAACAAAGTGGAATTATGTGGAAGTGACAAGTAAAGTCTTATAGTTTATACTGACGAAATATGTTCATAAGAAAGAATATGTTTTATAAGATCCAAAATAAACTTCATTAGAAGGATCGACGTTTCCTTCCACTCCCTAAAAATGTTTCAGTTTTGGCCTATTTTATACTGTTTTAAATGTAACTGTTGGCTCCAGATACAGCCTTTATAGTTAACCTGACATTTGGGTGTACTACTGAACGGACCAGACATCCTTGGTCCAAAAGTTTAGATTTGCTGTTAAAAGCCATCGAGCAGGTTATGGAATGATTCCTCTTAAATTTCAACTTAACAGTAGAAAAGTTTGCAGAAATCCTAGTGTGGATATCTACCTGCATTTAAAAAAGAATAAGTAGATTCAACATGAGGTGACACTTGATATGGTGGAACCTGCGTTGCTTATGAGAAGTCAAAATTGTCTTTTACTTGACAGAAAAAATGACGGGCAACGAAATTTTATAACGATGAACAATTTTCTCAATGATTCAAGGCACCCAGAAATTAATCCCCTAATCACTTTCTCTAACCCATGAAAGTCTCACCACATCATTAACAACAAAGTCCTCATGTTGTCAAGTGTTGAAGCAAATGCTGCTTTTTTAATTAATAGTTTCACTCCATCACTGTATCATCCTTATCAATGCTTTGTAGTTAAAAAACGACAGTAATTTAGAAAGATCTTGCCATGTGGGTTTTGAAGCTTAGTCATAGTTGAAAATGAAACGCTATTAAAAAACTCGAACAAAAATAAATCCGCTAATCTTTTCATTTATCTCCACATTACTCACAGAATTACTTCTCACTCCTTCTTACAACTATACGAAATGCACACACAATACAAAACCAACAAACTAAGTCACACCCTCCCCCCTAAAAAAATCTAACAACAAAAAGAAAGCGAGAAGGCATTGTTGAAATAAAAAAAAAAGGACGAAAAGTTACCCATAAAATATATATTTTCTTTGGACAAAAACGGTTCAGTACACTCCCCTTTATCCTTTATTGTGTCCTTAATAAGATCACTTCCGATTACTGAGCAAGAATAACCTCAGAAGAAAAGGAACATCATTTTAGCGGCTCTGTTCCGAGCACAGGACCCAGAGGAAAGGGGGACTATTGGGGACTGGTTGATGAGGGATGATCCCAATTTAGGGATTTGTAAACTTCATTACCTTTCTATTATACTTTTATATATATATATATATATATATATATATATATATATATATATATATATATATATATATATATATATATATATATATATACGTTAAGTTTAAGACTGGTGTGAAAATATTCATCTTTATTCTATAGCCCAAACTCGTTTAATTAATAATAATAATTTACAACATTGTAAAATTCTTGAGATATACACAAGGACATCTCTTTGTATCCCTAGTAATTAAGAATCAATATCTTTCTGATATAGTCAAATCAGAGGGGTTTGAATTTTAAATATTTAAGGAAGACGAAACCTTTCAAGAATTAAATTAAGTGTCCATACAATTCAATCGCCACAGGGATCTCGGAAATGAAAAATTCCGGTATTTTGTTTTGTCTCATTAAAAGTCTTAGAAAAATTAGAAAAAGTTTGTTCCAAATACGATTAAACACTGCAGTAAAACGTTTAGATCAGTTATATTCCAATACGTATGGACAGTTTAAAGGATGTAATATAAGCCTTCGGTCTAATGAGAATTGTAGCCATAAATGAACAGCTCTGCAATGAAATCGGCTCCTTTGAAAACGTCATCCATTGTCTTGACAAACTATAATCAAAAGAGGTATATAGGTACAAGAAAAATAACGGGGTTAGCTAAATAAAAAAAACAAAAAACAATGAAAAGTTATTGTGTGTATAGACTTATTTCACCCTGCTGTTTCGAAACCTTTTCTCCTGGCTTATGGGGAATTAACTAGACCAATTCCATCTTCTATATCAAGAAAAAGAAACCAGCTCGAAAAATAAGAGAATCTTATTTTCTAGGCACCAAACTACCCATTGGAAGCCCTATTCTCTACCGGTCCCAAAAACCCGCTCGTAAGATTAGATATTCGGGGTGCTATAAGGCAATCGGCTCAATAGAAAACAATTAGAAGGCCTATGAAACTTGAGGCCTGGAGTGTGAAGAATTGAGAAATCTTCACAGAGGAAGATATGGCCCTTTGAATTCTGCCAATAATTCATCCCCTCAATCTCTAATTATCTGTCACAAAGGTTAAGAATGAGTAATATTAGGCGGATATAATATATCCACCTAATATTACTCATTCTCAACATTCCATCTTTCATATTATGAAAGATGGATAAAATTACCGCATCATTTTATAAAAAAGTAAGTTGCTTCGGATAGGGTATCCGGTTATGTGGAGCCTATTAATATTTTTCATTGTTCAGTCTAATTTTGTGTTTAATTTGGCCTGTTGCTCTCGTTTTTTTTTTATTAATGAATCCATCGTTTTTCCTATTAAATCAATGTAGATTTGATTTTCCAATTTTTCCAATCTTGTATGCCTTCATCGGGGGTTGGAAATTAGTTATCCGGTGGGACCGAGCGATTGTCGCACTTCTTACCGCCCTCGGTCTTTTAATCGCTCATTGTCCCCTCTAATCCGCATTTATTTTCATTTTATATCTTCTCTTTTTTTCCCTTGGGATGACTTTCTTCCGATTTTATGCCAGTTTTTTGCATCTTATAAATATGTTTATGTTTTTATGTGTACTTTTTGTCTACGCTAGAAGCTCAAATTCGGACTTTTGCGTGCTCACATCCTTTGCTATGGGCTCTCCCGACCCCAGTCCAAAGGGTGCTGCGTCCAATAGAACCATCACATAGTCCTCTCATTCGGGATTTTTTTTTCGATTTTCCTACCCTTTCTTTGCATTTGATTTTCTCTTCCTCTGTCTGCCCAACCCCATTTATTCCCGGTCAATCAAAATGCCCCCGTTAGATTGCTTTTGTTTCTGTACCCCATATAAAATCGAACTAATCACGTCTGATTGAGTTGATAGGAATCGTTGGGTGTCTGTTCATCAGAAACCATCCAATGGCCCCTAGAGCTTGGCGCACATTTCGAAAATAACCAGAGTTGTTCTAATGGTACAGCCATTTAGTTACTTTGAACTAGACCATATTTGGAGTAAAATTGACATCTTTACTCCTTATCTAGCAATAACCGGTCGAGGTCAACCTTAAATTGGGGCTATGATTTGTGGAAAAAGGGGAAATTAGTGTGGTATGGGGGGCATTTGGAGAGAAAACTCCATTAAGTTTCGCTTATTTTTCATTAAATCGAGATCTTGAAACTTGGCAACGCCGTGTTATCCCCCTTCTCCTCAAGTTCCTTAATTTCCTCAGCATGTGTCCGTAGGAATAGGTAGTCACTCCTTGATTTATCCTCTGGCGACAGAAGGCGAGGCTCGTGCAAACGGCCTGTGTTCATTTCGTTCCATCTCACAGAGTACAAAGAATTCGATTGAATCACAATGGCCTTTTTATCCTCAATTGCGAGGGGTTAACAAGCGATGATTAACAATTTACATAAATTGTATCTTTATTGCATCTATAAATTCCCAAGCCTGACGCTACCTCTGTCACTCCGCCTTAAAGGAATTTAACGTTCGTACTTATAAATATTTGTTTTCTTCCAAAGAACTTGTTTCTGTATAGGGACGCAGTGATGGATACTATATTCCATAAAAAAGTTTGGCACTAACAAGCAAAACTATAAGCTTCCCCTATAAAAAATGCGAAAAAATAAGCCACGCCGAAGGATACACAAATGGATGTGGGGCGTCACTTTGTTGGCGTATAAGACTTGTGCATGAAAGGGGGCATTTGAAAGGGGCCATGGTGATAAAAAAACCCTCTTCAGCCAAAACGAGAAGATAATTTTAGAATAGAGGCAAGCAAGTCGAGGATGATCCATACGATGCAGAGGAAACTTTCGACAAGGTGAATTTGCACCCACGAACAACTGAGTAAAAAGTTGACTCAGTCAAAACCAAGAGATTTTTCTTTTTAGAATTCTGGCAAAAACCAATGAAGGCATCTCGTCGAGAGGAATTTTTGAAAAAAGGGGTTAAGTTAAGGAGAGTGAAAATGTGGGAAGGTACATAGGTAGGTTGTATAGAAAACTTTAGGCAACAAGGACCCAAAGCCCGCGCAACTCATTTGAGCCTGCAACAACGCAAAAAGTACTGTTTCACTTGTACGGAACAACAAAAAATAGCCCATATACACGAAAAACAGGTACAATATTTTTTTGAAAAACAAGCATTTGAGTCAAAACAGTACTGTTCCTTGAGCCGAAATTGAACCCAAGTTTCCCTAATTCTGTTTGCGTTTTATCCATTCAGTTCATCTTATGGAGGTTTCACATTCCGCTAAACGTCATTAGGGTCACATCAGGAAAAAGAGCACCTACAAGGATATCTATACCACAATTCCTTCACTCCCTGCCGTCGCAAAGTTGAATGCGCCTTCGCCAATTTCACAAAAACACGAGGATCAAGAGTACTTCAGACCTTAAGGACCCATACAGAATTTCAGAATTATTTTCAGAATATTTTAATATTTTTACGGAACTTTGTCTGGAATGAGTGTGAGAACCAAGAAATTAAACACTTCAAAGGCTTCCTCTCTTATATTTAACATATTGACCTCCCCCACCCTCCTCCTCATTCGCGTAGGGAAAGGGGGATGACTTTTAATAACCGATACATTGATTATACCTTACAACAGAACTCCTGATTGACCCTTGCGACCTACCCCCCAATGCCGCGACGGATTCAAGTCGTTTTCTGACGTCTCCGAATCGGACACGCTCTCGGGACGCACCGCCACTTGATGGAGCGTTCGCCTGCGCCTTATTGTGACGACTGCGTTGTCCCTCAGACTGTTCGGCACATTCTTGTTGAATGTCCCAGTCTGGGTGATCTTCGCGTACGTTACCTGTATCGGTACCGGGGTCGCTACCTCTTGTCCCTCGTACTTGAGACTGGTTCGTGCACACAAACTTCCGGACTATACGACTTTTTGAGGAGGCTGGCCTCCTCCACTTTATTTGACCCTTTGTTGTGGGTCGCATGTTCCTGCGATAGGGAAAGGCGGGCCTACCCCCAACGCCGCAGCCCGCTTCCTTGTTGCCTTTTTTCTTTTTTTCTTTTTGTTGTTGTTGTTGTTGTGTTTTTTATCGTTGTTATTTATATGGTTATTTGTTTGTTAATATAGTCTATTAGTAGGCTTTGGTGAGTACGACGACTTATGTCCTAAGTAGGCAGTCGCCAGATGGGCTCCTTAAAAAAAATGTGGTTGAGCCTTGAACCTCCCGACTGCCTCATTTAAAGGAACTATGTAAAGGAGGGGAAACTTTTCATGTACCTTACCCGGTCTCTTTTCACCCTCTGTCATTGTACTTCCAATAATTTCCACCCTCCCTTACTTTACCAATGTCTTGTCAAACCATTTTGCTATAAATTTATGGAGGAGATACCCCTGTTCATTTTTGTCTTTTTTTTAAATAAATACGAATATCTTTCACCCCCTTCCTCTTATTTATCTTTCCTACCCTATTGCTTGGTTCGTGTGGTGGTGCGCTGATGAAAGCCATCTCTATGGACTCGAGTTAAACTAACCTGACGCAGACGTGAGAGGTGGGCAAGAAATGTCTCCGGTGAACCCTTATATTCGCAATGCGTGGCCCCCGCCATGTCACCGCCCCTGCCTTCGAGGCTTCCCCTAATTCGAATTATTTGGGGGACGGAGTCTTTTTGATTTCGTTTACGACCCCTCGATTCAATTATTTGCAGCTCGTCAGCCATGCAGGTGGCGTTCACGCCAAATGGTCATTCTGGCCATCGGGGACAAGAAGTGAGGCCCCACTGTGACTGGGAGTAGGGTGGAGCCGCTCCTCCCTGGGGGGAGTGAGCGTCACCATATGGGGAGCGAGGGGGGCTTTAATCTCCTCTATACGAAGGTTTGTTGAAGGCGGGGAGAGGTGTGTCCTGAAGCATCAATTTGACCGAGTTTTCTGCTTTCAGGGGTTGTGTTTTTGCCATTAGCGGGAAAAAAGGATGACGACAAGCTTTGCAGGGCTCCTTTAAAAAGGTCATAACGAATCAGTAGGGTTAAGAGAAGTGAAAAAGGGGGATGGGTACAGTCTAAGTAAACTATTAGGTTGGAAACAAAGTTCTCGCACAACATTTTTTTAAAGTTTATTTATTTATAGAGTTATACAGGGTGTACGACTAATGTGTAGTGGCCTAGTCTTTTTTAGGCCTCGCTTGAAAGTGCACAATGACCTAGAGCTCAGGTCGGCTACGTCTTTATGCACTTTCAAGAGAGGGCTAGGAAAGCCTAGACCACTACACAGGTATTAGTCGGACACCATCGATGATATCTAAAGTTTCAAAAATTACCCATAAAATGACTACTCTATCTCTTGAACAGCGACGTTCTCTTTTACTGTATGATTACAAGTCTGGCCTAAACGCTGCCCATCTGCACGTCGTATTAACCAAGTATTTGAAGAAGGCAAATAAGCCGTTGCACAGTCTAAGATTGGTTTAAGAACTTTCAGCTAGTCAGTTCGAACTCTAGATCAGCCAAGAAGTGATTGACCCTCACTTATTGACAATGGCAGTTTGTGCGCCTGTGTCAATATGATCCACATCTAACATCACGCGAGCTGACTGAAAAGTTCAGCCTCAGCCATAGAGCCATTTTGCATCCTTTAGAGGAAATGGGCAAACTCAGCAAACTGGACGTATGGATTCTATGTAAAGTGGCCGACTTCGACCTTCAGCGCTGTATAGACGCCTGCATGATACTACTGTCCACGAAAGGTCGCTTTCATTGGCTAAACAACAAAGTAGTTACTAAAAATGAGAAATGGTGGCTATACTCAAACATAGAATGTAAAAGAAGCTGGATAGACAAAGGTATACCTGGCCAACTTCAGGCAAAGGCCGACTACCATCAACTTAAGCTTATGGTTTGTGTCTGGTAGGATGTGAAATGAGTGATTTACTGTGAAACGTTGAAACGCAATAAGTTGATCGACGCTCAATTATACAGTCAAAAACTGCATCAAGTGGCAGATGCAATTGCCCATAAAGGACCAGAATTAACTGATATCATGTTTCTTCATGATATCGCCCTACCACACGTTGCAAATCATACACAAAGAAAACTCCTGGAGCTTGGGTGGGAAGTTTTCCTTCCCCCACCGACCTCACCAGACCTGGCGCCAACAGACTACCACCATCTATTCCGGGCACTGCCGAACCTTTTTAATGGCAAAACGTCTGCAAATGATGACGAACTGAAAACAGCAATTGGAAAATTCTATTATAGCAAACCAGTTTAATTTTACAAAAAAGGCATCCATGATCTATCCTATCGTTGATGGCAAGTTCTCAAAAATAACGGTGTTTACATTCTTCATTGATATGTTTCTT
The DNA here is from genome assembly GCA_963969495.1 of Ceratothoa steindachneri. Lineage (NCBI taxonomy): Eukaryota > Metazoa > Arthropoda > Malacostraca > Isopoda > Cymothoidae > Ceratothoa > Ceratothoa steindachneri. Next base: position 160,930,811 of record OZ018320.1, read on the forward strand.
TTGCTGCATTGTTTCGTTGTGTGAGAACTTTGTTTCCAACCCAATACTTAGTGCTCCAGGAACATGAAAGCGTGTAAAGTTTTTCCACACAAAACCTTTCACCACTAAATTAAGGGGCTGGGACGGTGCGTGTAAATTCTCCTCAACACATCGGTACAAAAGAAAACTGTCAAAAGTGCAACTTTGCCCCGAGCTGGATGGGAGCTTGTATGGATTGAAGGAAAAAGGTTGCAGAAGAATGAAATGGAGAGGTTTAATACAGCTAAGCAAACCCATGACATAACTCTCATTTAAACCTACACCGCGACCCAGACAAGTAAAAATTCTACAAACTGCTCAAACTTCTTGGAACAAGTCCACTCTTTTCATAGTAGAATTTATAGACCAAGTGTAACTAGATTGAGAATTTAAATAAAGAAAATAGGCAATAAAGTGTCAACTTTAATAAGCGTCATAATCAAAAAATAATGAAAAGCTGAAAATGCAGCCAAAGCTTAATTAATTTTTAAAAAATTTATTTCTCCACATATGAATAGTGCGTGGGATAGGTTTTGGTGGAGTAGTAGCTTGTATTCTGGAGTTTCAATTGAAGGTTCTAGACATGATCTCACCAAGGACAAAAGAAATAAAAAACAATCTGAATTGCCAATGGTTACTTCCACAGATACCTCCTAGTTACAAACTAGGGGCATTATGGTAGCTTATGACTCAAACTTAAAAGAAATATTGTCCGTTCATGTTGAAAGAGCAGCTTTCAACTGAAGCAACTCAAACACATCAATTGTGTTCCGTGGTTTTGTATACGCCAAAATGGCAACTGACTGTTACTTTAAGCTAATGAATAACATTAAAAAAATCCGAAAGAAGATCATTGCGACGTATATACATCTGTAGTATGCTGTATGAAAAGATGCATCAGATAGAACTCTGTAATTAGAGTCATTATATGGGACCTAATTGGTCTCAGTGAAACCTGGAGAAATTGTGAAGCCATTACCGAATCTATGCCCAACACTTATTCTATTAGGAGCAAGGTATCGTGAACTAGTGTTTTTAATGTATAAATAGTTTTATAGAGATAGTTACAGTGTATCATGGTGTGTCCAAATAAGTAGCCTATAATCTTCTAAAAGATCTATAGAAATAATTGTGCAAGTACGCCTATCTACACTTGCTAATTAACAAAGTGAAATAGAAAGATTCGATATTGAAAACTGTATATTATTAGTTGGAACTTTTGTTGGTCAAGAAAATTGACAGTGCATAAAAAGGTTCACACTGGGTAAGCGAAAGGAGTGAAGATGATATTTGGTTCATGTTACAACTTTCCAAAGAACTAATTTGTAAACCCAATGTTCGAAACGAAGAGACTAGACTAGAGAAAAATGAGACTAGAATGAGCTTGAGTGAATGACACAGATATGAGATATATGCAAAATAAACTTTCATGACATCCAGATACGTCTTACAAGAGTCATATGTAAGCATATCGTCCTGCGAGGTCAGTTTGAAACAGTTTAGTCAATAATTTGTATTTTGATCATGGTTGACAGCGGACGGTAGGTATGCACCGGCTTATACGATGTGACGTAGATGGTTTGGCAACCGTATTCTGGCAAATACGATGGCAAAGAAACCACAATTCATCCAGAAACATATCAGTGCAAAAGTCACGTTCTGCAGATAGGGTTAGGGTTAGACCGATGGAAACTGGTACGTGGTTATTTTCTTTAACGAAACACCCCTCTCTGTCTCTGCGCTTCCTGAGAGGGCAAATTTCCGGGGGGGGGGGTAAGATTTCACTTGAGTTCTGGATCAGGCCGATAGTGGAGCACCTGTGGACCATCGAGGCATAAGTCTGCTTTTCACCTAGGAAATTGGCCCTCTCGCAGTATTTTTACAAAACAACAGTAGAACTAGCATTCCTAACCACAAACCACGAATAATTTGGTTATTATCTGCGCATTCATCACCATGATGTAGAACCAAATAATAGGTTATAAGTGACTAGGCTACAGGTAGATTGAAATATTTGGCCCATTGCGTAGAAATTCATCAGATCTTAACTTTAATGAAAATCTGTAAATGATCTTCAAAATATGGTTGATAAGTGGAAGAAACAAAATAAAAAATAACAACTTACGAGCATTACTAAGGAAATAGTGGAACGTCTTTTTTCAGAATTTTCCATTGAAGTAAACATGTGGAATCCGAGAGGGAATTGAGAAAGAAATTGGGATATTACATCGTAAATATTAATTTGAGAGTATATTCACTATGGTAAATGCATATAAGTATTGAAGCTTAAATTTATCACTTTAATTACTCTCTGCTACAATTAGAATCATCAAAGCTAAGGAAAAATAAACTTGGTATAAATCTAATCATTAATGCCCCTGTAGCGTGTCAGCCTGGATGGCATAAAAACTGGAATTTATTTCAGGCCGGATATAAATGAATTTAGGTATGGTAAAGGTGGTTCATTTTGTTTACTATTAACCTTATTTTTTCGAATATTACTAGTTTGTGTTAATTGAATTTCCTCCTCCTCCGCTGCCTATTTTGAAGATCACTTCCTGGTTTTCTATAGGATTTAAGTATAGGAAGGCTGCCATATTTTCTTACTTATAGAGAAACATGCGATATATAAATTCTCACTCATAGTTTTAATATAAAATGTGTGTACCCAAATTATTTAACCTTAGGATGATAAATAGTTCATTTGGTTTAGATTGCATTATAGTTAGCAGCTAGCACAATTTAAAAACTATATATTTATATACGGTAGAGGAACGTTTTATGGACTTAAAGCTACAAGACGTAATTAAATAGCTTAGTACCAGTTTTCAAAAGTTTGCCTGCGCTAAATTTCTAAATAGAAATCTTTAGTGTCTTTTAAATATATCCTTGCCCCTCTATATCTTCACATGGTTATTATGGTATTCAATGTGCTGAGTAAATTTATAGTGATTAATATTATTTTTCTACCTTAATATAGTGTTAAATTAATAAGTCCTTTTGCATATCGTATTCGACTCTCAGATGACTGATTCCTAGATTGTTAGTTTCGTGTCACTATGTGAAACACATGTCGAGAATCCCGCAGATTTAAACATGCAAATAAAAAAGAAATCCTCCTCTTCCCTCAACCCTTCAATTATTGCTCCCTATCTATCTCTATATATATTTTTCTCTCTATCCATCACTATATATATATATATATATATATATATATATATATATATATCCAAAAAAGTACAGTAGCGTACGTGTAATTATAGGGATAAAACCAGGTTTCGACGGAAATATCTGTCATCGTCAGTCGCTGGTGGACAAGTGAAATACAGAAGTTGCTTAACGTACATACACACAAATCAATGGGGCTAAGGTGGATGATGTGGGATGTAGCGGCACTTATAAAAGAAATTCCCAACTTTAATACTTCCGACGGCCAATTTAATACTAATACCTTAATAAGCAAGTAATTCATACTTCCGCTTTTCAAAAATGCCGCTACATTCCCACATCATCCACCTTAGCCCCATTGATTTGTGTGTATGTACGTTAAGCAACTTCTGTATTTCACTTGTCCATCAGTGACTGACGATGACGGATGTTTCTGTCGAAACTTGGTCCTATTACTGTGGTTTTATCCATATATATATATATATATATATATATATATGGTGGAAAATAATGGTAAACCACTATATTTGAATCAAGATTTTATTTATAACTATCGAACTGGTTTCGGCAACATACCATTTTCAACTAATAACGAAGACGCTAGACAAGGAGCACAGTATATATACGGTAAGACACATCCTAAACAAAATGAAACAGCAAGAAACAAAAAAACTATATATTCGAGTAAATCTGGCGTTAATGACGAGCTAAAACAAAATGATATGGGGCCGGAAACAATCTGAAGAGTTGTTAATCCCCAAGACTCATTGCATCCGGGGGCTTATAGATACAATTGACGACTCTATTCATTATATATTTGTTAAATTCGTATTGCCCTTCAGATAAATTAAAATTATCAACTTTGTTAATGATTATGGATTCCTCAATTCTCTTTTCAATATAATTGTTTGATTTATAAATGATTTTTGCATTTTTTAAATAAATTCTATGGTCGTGCATTTACATGTGCGTAAAGAGACTTGAAGAATTCATACACCTTCTGATATCAGTTAAATGTTCTTTCATCCTCTTATTAAAGTAGCCTGACTCTCCGATGTATGTTAATTTGCAATTATAGCATGGTATACTGTAAACTCCAGCATCTAAATTGATTGGGCGCAGTCAAGTCAAAGATTTTCGAATGGCATTGGTATATATAAATGTAATATTTATGTTATTTCCGTTCGCATATGACTTTAGAAGATCCAATGCTGGAGTATATTGGAAACTAATACATTTTTAAAAATCATCCCTTCGTGGTGTGGAGGTGGCATAGAAGTTTTTTGTGCTTTGGAATGGCATCTATTTAGGAGGTGAATTAGATATTTTAGTTCAATGAAATTGCAGATAAGGTGTTTAATTTCATCCTGAAGGAAGATTGGGTCGCACGTTCTATAGGCTCGGAGAAAGAGGGAAGAAATAATAGATATCTTAACGGATTTATCATGAAGTGATAAAATAATGAATGTAAGCATTTGAATTTGTAGGCTTTCGATAGACTGAGCACTGAAATATAATTATTTAAGCGGTGGATATTTACGTCTAAAAACGGTAGAGAATTATTATGTTCGCATTCTACTTTGAATTTTATCGATGAGTGTAACGAATTCAGGTTGTTGAAAAATCCATTGAAATTGTTGTTATCTATGGGCCATGCCCCCAGGATGTCGTCTACATATCGGAACCAGATAGGATGTTGGGAATGGATCCTTGGAAGGAGGCTTATTTCCTAGTTTTCCATAAATAGATTGCATAGGAGAGGCGAAAGGGGGTTACCCATACTTCGGCTATATTTTTGGCGATAAAACTTATCTTCAGTTGAAAATACATTATTCGTTACACATAAGCTCACTAATTTAATAATTTTAGGGATCGGTAAAGATAGGTTAATATCTAAATTAGGAAGAAATTTCGATAAAACGTCAAGCGCTTCATCGACCGGGACCTTTGTAAACAGACTATTTACATGAAATCTTAACAGTATTTTACCGCTGAGGTCAAGATTTTTAATTTTGGAAATGAGGTCCGATGAGTGGATAATATGTGAGTTAGAGATTTTTCCCACCGCATTTCATAAAATTCCGGCCAGCCATTTGGATAGCTTATAACTATGGTAGCCAATGCAAGAGATGATTAGGCGTAATAAGATACCTTCTTTATAAGTTTTCGGAAACCCGTACATGTAGGGAAGGGAGGGTTTGATTGTTTTAAATTTTTTGGTTAATTCAGATTTGGAACCTAAGATTTTTCAAATGGCGTCATTAAAGGATATCGTTTTGTTGTTCAGAGGATTAGAATTTAAAATTGCATAGGTAGTGTTGCCACTTAAGAGATAATTTAATTTGTGCGAATATTTAGTTTTATCCATCACAATAATTTGGTTAGTTTTGTCGGTTTTTTTTATCACTAAGTTTTGGTCTTTCTGTAAATGTTTTAAAGCGTTAAGTAACCTTTTGGGAATATTTTGATATTTCACATTAGCATTCGAATTAAAAACACCGCAAAGATAACCACTGAGAAATTCACTATTTATCTCCAGATTTTCACTACATTTACTAAGGGTCGCTAAATGTTGTATATTTAATGAATTACTATCAGAAAATGTCAACAAAAGTCCATATTCAAGAATAATTTGTTAATCGTATGTTAATTCACGGGAAGAGATCAACAAATTATTCAGGATACTTCTCTAGCGGATCAAGGAATTCTTATTATTACCCTTACTTAATGTCATATTATATATAAGAGTATAACTCTTTTACCGCACATCCATTAGGACCTCCATGGTACAGTTAACACTTCCTTGAGTCCTCAAGGGCATGGTATAGATTTCACCAAATTAGAGGACGATTTACGTTTGCTGAAGAGCAGCGGTTTAAAGTTCGCCAGACCGTGCGTAGACGCAGAGAAAAAGGCTCAACGACTGTTAAATTACGTTATGAGGCCGTTTGCTTTTCAAGGCAGGAAATAGTACTATCTGTGTATATCCGGTTTGTGCGATTTCAATCGAAGTACTCGGTTCAATTTGTGTCCCCCGGCCTTTGAAAAGACATCGAATGGCTGCTAGAAATGGGTAAAGCCAGGATCACTAATCTGAATCCACCGCCTATTTTATGCATAAAGACTATCAGACTTAACTGCAAGCCCTCGGTCACTTTTCGCTTAGACTCGTCGAATACGCTGTCAACTGATACAAGTGTTTGATATTTTTCGATGATTTGAGAATATTAATTACTACAAGTTATTTGCCCTTAGCCAGAATAGGACTTGGAACCATATTTATAAGTTTAAACTTCCGCGGTTTAGGACTACCTCAGTAGGTAACTTCTTCACACAGAGAATATTTAACACAAAGATTTACCTACGGACGTAGATAATTATTTTACGTTGGGCATTTCAAAGATAGAATTGATTGAATTGTTTTTTAGGCCCAGTGTAATTCATGTAGATATTTATTATTTTTTTCCAATTAGCCAGTTGTATTTCCATTTGTGTGTCCTGTCCCTCAAAAAGGTAGGTTTTTATACCTTACCATCCTCACTTTCGGTGGAAGAGAGCAGTGGGAGGTAAAAGCCCTCGCATATACTATATAGGTTTCACAAATTGCTACTTGCACGGTAAGGGCCGCAAGGCCCCTCAAAGTATATATTTTCCTTATGACACATTCTATCTCTCGCACACGTTCAATTGAAAGTCACAATTAACCTCGCTCTCAGAGAGAGAGGCCTAAGATAGCATGACTTATATGGATGATGTATTGTACTTGTCATCCGAACCCCGGAATGAGGATCGGTGAACATATTATCCCTCCTGCAACAAAAGCTTCCAAAATAAACAGTGGGGCCTACTTGTAGGAAAACTCCTCTCAAACTTTTGCCTCACCATATATCCTCGGTTTCCGTCTTCTTACTATGATAAACCTAACGGTTCCGAGGTACTTAAGAAGCACCACTTCGCCTGTGCAGGGCGTGTGTAATATACGAATGTAATGTTAGATGCCCAATTCTCTTGTAGAGCATTGCCATTTCAAGGACGAGTCAGGACGATGCTCTTGAGATATGAAGTTGTTTTTTCGACGCATTTGAGACCCCCTTCTGTTGTTTTCTATGGACTTATAGAAACCTTCATTAGCTCTTTCATCATTTCTCTCTTTCGCTTGATTACTCCTCTAATTCTACGCTCATGACAATGTGGAACGATAAGGTTTCTTTCAATCCATAATGTAGGCTCGGGTTTTATGGAGAAACACCTTTATGAAATTAAAGTAAAAATAATAATATTGCTTATCATTAGGGTCATGAGCTCTGTAAATTAATGTAGTGCATTAAATAGTGCGTTAGTGTAGTAATAGATTTAATCCCACCTCAAGTCATTTACATAACAATTGAGGCTTGATGGGGATAGCTAAGGGGGGTATTAATGAGAGGTTCTATTGTTGGAAACACCCATGAGCTTCAACAGTACTCAACATTTAGGTAAAGACGAAGTTTAAAATTCATGAGAATGCTTATAGTTCACCTACAAAAGATAAAAATAAGCCATTCTAAAATTTGTTCACTCATGAAATGCCATTAAATCAATTCACTGTCTTTTGGTAGTCAGCGTCCTCGACTAATGATTCAAATCCCAGTAACGCCATGAAAACAATCTGGTTTAGAATCTACGCATATCTAATTCCATTCCTACTCTGCCATTGTGACTTAAGGTTGAAAATGACGCTAATGATAGACTTTTTCTCCACAACCAGAACCGTAGCAACCGCCCGCCGACTCTCGCGGCCGGGAGGGAAGGGAGGGGGGGCCGGAAGAGGACCTACTCTGGCCAAATTTTTAAATTTTATTAATGAAAATATGAAATTTTTGAATACACATTTTCTGTAAGTATTCCGCAGCATTGGGACGCTGAGAATAGTATTTGTCGTGCCTGGCACTACTTGTAAATGTAGGATATATTGTTATGGGGGCCCCATAATCTTGATTTAGGGAGGGCACTAGACATTGCTAAGACTGTCCACAATTCTCCGCATAGTATCCCATTTTTTCCTTTAAATCCTTTTATTTTAAACTCAGCAAAGTTCTGAGCCATCTTTATAAAAGGCTTCATTGGCGCGGCCCGAAGGCTTTCATCGTCGAAACAGGCATCGAGTGCCCCTTTAGATTTGAAAAGAAAAATAATAAAAGTGAAAGGATGAAGAAAAGCTGAAAGAAAATAAGTAGAAGTGAATGAATGAGGGATGATTTCGTGCGCCCCAACCCACTATCCCCTCCATGGACCCTCTCCAGGAATTGGCCAGAGCGTTGACCAAACTGGATTTTCGTCCCAATTTCCATCCATTACCACCTCGCTTTGATAACAAACATCCTACGCCTCCAAATCGCGTCTTCACTCCCTCCCTTTCCTTAGCACTCTCTTTCTCTCACTTCTTCACTCCAGTAAATTTTTATCCATTTATGGTGAATACAAAATTCACGAAATAATTGCCCACATGCGTAGAAGAGTACAAAGCTATGCGCGTTAAAATCATCAGCCGAGTCTGCATTTTGAAGTTTAAGGATAAGTTAACCCCCAAAGAAGGTTTCTCAATGGCTTGAGGTTGTTTTTACGCTTGCTTTTTACCTTACTTTTATATTATGGTTGATTTACTCTTCCAGATTCAGTGGTGCTATTTTTTAGTAAGAATTATAATGGTTCTATCGGATTTTCAAAGACAAGATGGAATTGACAAAAATTTGGAATTATTAAAAAGACTTGTATTCATTTGCGCCATAAATGAGCAGTGTACATATAACGACTTCAATAAAAAAAACAAACAAGAATCTCTGAAGATTATTAACCAGACATAAATTCACAAGCAAAATATCTCTTCCAACCAATATCTTGCCAAAACCTTTCACAGATAATTTAATCGAGCCTGAATTTATCTGTGCCTACACCTTGTAGAATACTCAAGGATGCTTTTCGTCCGGGATATTTGACCTGAATATTCATATAAGAAAACCTACCTGGGGCATTAATGCAAAAGTTGTTCCCTACTGTGGTTGCAAGATCATACTACCCTTTAATCACTAGTAAATATTGTTAGATTGATTTTCTCCAAACAAATAATGCCAACCTTGATTATTCACTCTTTATTGTCAAAACTGAAACAGTAAGTCATAAATGTGTTCCTTCCAACAAAATCACTCAGAGCATCTTAATTCCACTATAGCTGTTTAGATGATGGAAGTCGCTTTCACGTCGAACTGGACGTAATTGTTACCACCAGAAGAAGTGTTATTTGATATATTATTATAAAAGTCCTAAAATCAGCCGCCTCTGTGAGAGGAGCTGATTTCGTTGCGAAATAGAGGTATGCACTGGAGAGTCAGTCGTCCTTCTGTCTCCTAGCATCATAAGCAGATAACTTGGGCTATGCATCTAACACACATTTTTAATTGTTCTAATTTACTTGCAGCTCAAATTTATCTTCTAAAACCTTTTTAAGTTTGTTATCCTTTATAAGCTTACGAAAATATTGCAATATATCGCATTTCATACATATTTTTTATAGTCTCTATTTGAGTCACTTCGCGTTTTCAGATTATTCAATCTCTACTATTATTCACAAGTAATCTCACCATAGCCTTAAAAATACGAAATATTACATATATTCTCCTCCTTTGATTAACTCATTGGGTAAATATCTTAAACAAGAGCTTTGGTTCACCAGAACATATTTAACCTGTCAAATATACTATTCGTTTGTATTGGTTACGAAGTTAATGACTTTCATCACTACAAAAAGATTACTTATATTTTAAGAAACCCCAACAGAGGAATTGGCCAGAAGCAAAATTACAGCATTATGAAAAAGGTAAGTACAAAAAAAAATTGGGGTACTACAAGTCACTTCAACAAGAGTTCTATTGGAGCCAAAGGTACTATTACTAAATCAGCTGTTTTAGAGATGAGACAGGCTGTATGAAACTCGGATTTGAATCTTTGGGCAGAAAATCTGTAAGAGATTATTTGAAGATAATTCTGCCAAATCACACCTAAAAATCCTCTCTAGCTATCCAACGCTGGAATTTGATTTTCAGTGTCTATTAATTGCATTAAAAATTGGTTTTTCTTAACCCAGGTACCTCACCATACAGTTTTACTCTAGCTAAAACACAGTAAAAATTATTGTTACGGTTCAGCAACTACAAGACTTTCCATATGCGTACTCATTCACATGATACTTCCCTTTCCTGTTCTTCCGATTGCGTTCAACACAACAACATACGTTTCATATCCTTCGCCTCCTTTGACCTGTGTTTAACCTTAACAGGAAAGGTTCAGCAGGAAAAATCCCGAGCAGAAAGAAAGAAGCGTCAAGAAGAGTGTCGAGATTTGAACGACTAAATTCCAAGACGTTGAGATCAGTGGACTATACACTTAATCCACTCGGCTACCAGTAAGGCTTAAAATGACTTGGTTCACAGCAAGCTTACCAAACCGCCCGACTCGATTTCGCTACGCTACAAACCCTTTTTACCCACCATAACACTCTTCTAATTAAGGATTTTTTTTTAAATAAATGCAATCCCGAACACTACATTATTTAGCAAATCTCTTTTAGGTTCCTGCACCGGACTATTTTTCAGTAAGTGGGGGAGTTTGATGAAAAATATAAAGCGCTCTCTTTTGGTATCCAATTTTCCCTCTCATTAATTTCTTCTTCTTGGTTGAGAGAATGAAAAAAAGGACACTACTTATATATTTATTTTCCTGTTGTGGAAAAAAATAATGTTATTTTGGGCAGCCAATTTCGCTGCTTGATTCGCGGTCGGCGAAATAAGTCGTTGAAAGGGCGTCGTAATGAAGTTTGCCTTCGAACAGCAATGATGGACAGCCATAACGAGACCTTCAACTGGACGGGGAGGGGAGACTTTGGAGCATCAGGCAAAGGTGCTTCAGGGAAGACTTAGCGGAAGAAGAAGATGTTCAGCACGACTCCTTGCTATTCTTGGTGTTTTCGATAACTCTTGTCTTTTATATACATTCCCCTATGAAGGTATTTCTGCCTTTGTTTCACATATGAGTGATTTTATCATCGGCTGTGTCTTTTGCCTCATCATTAAGTTAGAACTCCATATTTCGGTGCCAGATAATGTAATCTATATCGAGTATACTTCCACCCCGACCTAATGTACTTGGTATGAATAAGAGACCTTTTTACAAGAGATTTGCCGATTAATTACAATCTATGATCAAAACAATTGAAAAACAAATATTGAAAAAAAACTATTTTTAAAGTGCTTTTTAGGGTCCATTTGAACATTCAAGATGGAGTGCACATATCTTAAGGTAGAGCTCCCAGCATGATTAAATGCAAAGGTTTGGTCAAGTGGTTTGATACCAGGTTAGGGCGATATATACAAATAAAAACGGTACGAGGAAGGTTTTGGAACAGATAAGCTTAGTTGTGACGATAGTGACAGAGTTTAAGGTTTCGGGAGATACGGGTTGTGACGATAGTGACAGAGTTTAAGGTTTCGGGAGATACGGGTTGTCCTCGAAAGATCTTTGAGTAAGCTGCTATTATATTATGCGAACTATTTCATAGAGGCTTCTGAAGACGACTCTGAACGATATTCAGAAAGGCCTCAAAAGCGCGAGTCAAGATCTTAGTGTGCATATGAATCCCTGTTGGGAGAATCGACTCCTTAATTCATAGTTATGATAAGGGAAAAAACACATCCATAATCCATCGAACCTTCTGGATAATTTGTGTCCACGGACGAAAAAATAGCTCTTCCGAGCAAGAATATCGTGTGTAAGAGAACTAGCACATCCTATAGCCCCAAATCGCATTTAAAGTTTTAAGGAGTGCATTGTTTGATGTTTGTATTTCTTTCCCAGGAGCGGCTAGGCACATCACTATTGAGTATAAGACCTCGAAAATATGTGAGTAAAGATGAGCTTTACAAGAATGAATGAAAATCCGTGTGGTTGTATCATATGAGTAGTGCGATGATTGAATTAAGGTTGATAATATTATGTTGAAAAGTGAATTGCGTTAGAGATGGATTGAAATGGGACCGAGTATCTGTTAATGGTTGTAGGAGATATAAAAGGACGAATAAATGACAGGATGAGAGGGGAAATAACTATGGCTTTTAGTAGACATAGTGAGAATGAAATTGGAGAAATGAAAGAGCAGCAGTGTGTTAAGAGAAACTTTTGTCGTTTCAAATACGATTTTACAATTACAGCTATGTGTAAAAGTGTAATAAGAAGGTAATAAGAAATATATTGAGGAGAGTCTTTCATGTGGAGGCTGCGAAGAGCAGGAATGTGAGACTATATGGCAGCATCATGGTGGTAGAAAACCTATATTGAATGGTGTTTGTATGAAAACACATGAGATAGGTGACAAAGAAGAGCAAATCAAAAGTAAAAAGCTTTTAGATCAGCGAGAAAGAGAAATGTCGGTGACAATGTTTGTGAGAAAGAAAGACGAGGTAAATGGAAACATGTGAAGCGAGCAAATGCAGAATAAGTTTAAGGCAGGCATAATGTGAAATTCAAAAGCTGTATGTGAGTGTGCTAACGCTAAAGATATAAATCTGAATGGTGGAATGATGATGTAAAACTTGTAGCGAAGAGGAAAGAGAAACCGGGAGGTAGATAAATGCATACAACAAGACAAAAACAAAAATAAAACAGGTAAGGAAGGTAAATGAATATCCGAACTGAATCCAATATATTCTAGCACACAAATAAACCTCTCGAAAGATAACAAAAAATAGTGTAACAGAACATTTGCAAAACTCGGTACTTAGATACTGATAAATAAGAAGCACCTTAAATGAGGGCAAATCGATGTTAAAACACAATTGTTGTTGTTGTTTTTAAATTAAGCCCTCAAACGGATTGGCTTCGTTCCGGAACTAAACATGTTAAAGGAAGGAAGAGTTGAGTTCCCTCCAGGTCCCTATCGACCCAAGTATCCACTCGGGCTATGTACCACGCAATTCAACTTCCCCTCACTTCTCCATTTTAGAAGTCTTACCCCACCTAGGCGCCGCCATGGCAACAGCAATGTTCGTAATATATTAACGTGTTGATGGCATGTCGTCAGCCATTCGAAATGAAACTCAGCACCTCTGTTCTCCCGATCTTCATACTGATCCTTCATCTCATAAGTCACTATTTCCATGTACATATAGTCGATCATTTACGTACATAAAAATCTTTTAAGTCCGATTTACTCACAACATTTATTCTAGAACCTCTCTGTTAACCCTGACCCAAAACGCATTCATTTTTAGGCCAATTAATATTCCTGGATCCTGATAATATTAGTTTCTGAACGATATTACCTAGGGTCTAGTTATCTCTATTAAGCAAAACCTAATCCGCAAACTAGTAATTACAACATAAAAATAAAATAAAAAGATGAATACTACCGCTTAAATCATAGCATTTTCAAGTCTTTGGTGGTTAAGGAATTTCTCCTTTGCGCACCTCTCCAGATCCAATCGGGTGTTCCTTATCAACATGAGGACGAGTCCTTCCCTCATCCGAATACTGCAAGAACTAAAGATTTGCTTCACGCACACTCTTGTTCGTGCGAGGGGGTGTTTTCGTGTAAGTATACATTCACGCCCGGACCCGAGCGCACGCGGCTGTATGCACTCTTCCGTACACGTCTTGTCGGCGCTGATTGCGTTCGATTGGTCCCGACGCCGATCGAATACAAATGAGCGGTGAAGCTCTGCGATTAGGCTAATTGACTCATAGCTTTCAGCTCGACTGTTCGCAACCATCGCAATGGGAGACAAGTTCTTGCCTGCCCATGTCGCCGAAAGGAGACGGGGGTCGAAGTACCATCTCGCCACGTCTCCCTTTTAAACGACAGGGTACCTCTGAGTGGAGGCGAAGCGGCGACGTCTAAGCTTACATCTGAATCGTAGCAGGTTACATTTGTATCGCTAAGTAGCAACAGAGACTCGCAATTCCTTCCTTTCTTGCCTCATTTTCACTCCATCCGTCTATGGTGTTCATTCTGAGTTAATCTTCTGCTTATTCTCATTCACCCCTTTAATTGAGAGGTGGATATGAGAGTTTCGCGTTATTTCGGTTCATAGCGTTCCATTCCCATCATCCTTCGTTCTTCCACCCCTTTAATTGAGAGGGTGATAGTAAAATTGCGCGCCATTTTAGTTAAGGGCATTCCAAGTAGTCTCTTCTTTTATTATGTCGGTTCATTTGCTTTCCACATATTATCACTGTCCCTAACCTCAGCTATTTTTAGCACAAACCTTTTTTCGACTCTTTAGTAGTGGTACCATCGATGGTTATCCTTTTTTTTATAAAGAATTAACCCTTTTCCCATTGACCGTCAGTCCTGGTTGATCACGACCGATCCGGATCTTCTCTTTAATAAGCGATTTTGCCGACCTGCCGCCGAAAAGGTTAACCAGGCGTTTAACTCGTCTTTTGGGGGCATTGGGTAAGACATGTGCAGATCACGACAATGGACCACATACAAATTGAAAGAAACAGATCCTAGAAGTATAGCTGAAAGTTGGGTTCGAATTTTTTGTGTGTGTGATAAAAAAAATTTCAGTAAATGGGAAGCATCATTAAATTCAGTACATGTGTTAGAAAATAAAATTATAAATGATTAAAGAAATAAATCAAGTTTAGTTTCCAATGTATGAATTAGCAAAGCCCTCGCACCTATCGTAGATGTTATACGGGGATAGTTTCCCATCTTCTTCACTCATTTTAATTTGTCTCTGTGATCAATGACCCGCAAGGAAACCCTAGGAAAATAAATTGCCCACCCCCATATCTCCCTTGTCCCTATGGATATTATGAATATATAGGTAAACTAAAAATCATTCGCCCATCCTATTTTTTCAAGATTTTTTAGGATGTTTCCTCTAATACAATATCAGATAAATTACATACGCGAAGGCACATAATAGTCACATAGAAACGACAAAGCAATTGATAAAATCGACTATTTATTCTATGATTTTAAAACAAGTGAAAATGGTTCCTTATACCTAAATTTTCCCTTTATTTGTCATTGCGACTTGCAGTCTTCTCGAATGGCTGACTCAAATTGAAATATGTAAGGGGGAGGGGGCTACAGATAACCGTTACTTTAGTTCTGTAGTGTTTTTTTTTGTGTAGCGTTGACACCCGTACTCGTAAGGATTCGTGAGATTTCATGTAAAAAGTATAAATAAACCTATTGTGTCGATGCAAATTCAAGTTTCTGTAATGACAGTAAACGAATCACTCAAGAAAGTATGTGCGATAGAGTCAATATCCCCTCCCTAGAGCGAGGCAAACAGTGCCCGCAGAGATACCACAAAAACGAAAGTCACTCTTTTAAACCACGGTTCACTCCACAAGATCGTATCAACCGGATATCACACTGCTGCCCGGAGTTCGTACTTGCCATAGACTTCTACTTCACGTAGTTCACACTATTTCATCATACCGGAGAACATTGCACTTAGATTCGGCTCTGCAACATCCATCCCGATGGCCACTCTCACAACGCACAAGCATACTCTTACTCACAAAAGCCCCATCAACTTACTGTTCATGGATCAAAGCAAGCACGAATCTCGGCTTATGTTTGTGCTCTCTAAAATTCAACCACAGTACTGCACACGTACAACGCACCATCAAGGAGCCACCCAAACGGCAGCCTTCAACACACTTCAGCAAGCTTCTTCTCAATTTCATTTCACTCTCATTACACTTCTAACTCTAGCTTAACACTATTATTAGGCATCTTAGATTTACTTCAATATCTCACCTTTTAGAGGAGGTATGTTACTGCAGACCTATCGATCATAGATTTTAATAGATACAGCCTCAAACTTCCTATCATGCTCAGATTATCGTTTATTGCTAGCCAACACGCAAGAAGTTCGTACTTCTGAGTTCCTTTTTTTTTTACAAACTTGTTCCTGAAGCTTTATAAAAAGCCAGTCTCCATAATTTACGTTTTTCGTGGTTTCAATTGCAATTAGCGTCAAAGTTAACTCGTTTAACTATTCCTATTCTTCCTATTTATTATATATTTTCTCCAAGTATTTTCGCTTCCTTTCTCCAATGAGTAGACATACATGCTCTCACTGGCTTCGCGGGTTTTCCTCATTGTTTTCAAGGCATCTCCTCAATTTCGAGAAGCGCTTGAGAGTGTGGTTGCCATGCGTGAGGAAAATCACCCGAACTTGTTTGCTGAATGGAGTTCCTGTGCACAAGTGGGGATAATCTTCATAATCTTCAATCCTCACTTGCACCGATCTCCTCGAAAATTACCAGCCAGTTTTCATTGATCAAACTCGCAATGACGTTAGTTTCCTACCGATCGATCAGAATATTCTCCACTGGAATGAACAGTATTAATGTTATCCAGAAATAAATTCGTTGTTAACGCGCAGAAATAAGAGAAGCCAAGACCATTTACACAAGACAGTCGCTCTTCGGTCATCCATTTTATGAAAAGACAATAATCATAGGGGAACAATCTGGATGTATGGAAATGCCATTTGTTTGGCACTGAGGGGGCATGAAGTCCAATCCTAATGAAATTTGATCTATATATTTACCTAGTATCTATCCATTTATCTAATGGATGTAAATGCCTACACTTAACACATACACAACAGAATGTCATGAACAAAGTATTATAGAGCATTTAATTCCAGAGTTCCTGCCCTCCGAGCCTCTCCTCATTCTTAGAGCTAATTTTATTTGGATGTCTCATCCATCCTTAATTTCAACTCCTAAAAGCAGCTATTCGTACCAATTGAGCCTCACTATTGTACAAAAACGAGAAAAAAAACCCTTTCGCTCATTCATCTAAGTCTACTCATCGAAGAATCTCATTCTATCTCAAACTTGAGTATTGGCGTCTTCAATTTAAGTTATTGCCTGTTAATCAGCCACAGTACACAAATGGCCTACAAATTTCCGTCCAGAGAGGAGACCCTTGAAAATGAGCTAAAAAAAGGTGAAGACTTGCCATTGAGGTCCGTAGGGAAAAAGAACCTATTGAAATTACACCACACCCACTTTTTCATCTAACGGATTGCTACCAACCTTTCTTGCATGTATGTAGAGCTTTAAAATGTGAATACAAAGTTTCAGAAGTGGTGAATGCTTCATTAAAGCATCTAAACGTCGAAATGGAAAAATAGATGGCATTTTTGTGTGAATGCACGAGCACGCCTACAAAAGACAAATGAAGCTTGTGGTGAATTCATTATAGAAATTCTTTGTTTAATAAACATAAATAAAATTCAAATCCAATGAGGAAGAAAAGGACAATAAAATTTCATAGGAAAATTCCATAATTTAAAATATAATGCAAAAGACATTTTGAATAGCTAAACCACCCCAAGGTATAGGAATCAACTATTGTAAATTTTAAAAGAAGAAAAATAAAAAGGAAAACATGAAATTTGCTAATTTTAAAGGATAAAACAAAAAAATAAAATATAATTCAATAAATATAAAAATCCTATTCCTTTAGCAAACTGAAAACGTTAAGAAATACAAGTGAATTAAGGCCATATCGTTACGAGAAAAGGAGATTTCAATTATATTTTTTTAGCAGTAGAAAATAGTTTTCTTGATTTTCAAATTACGGTTTTCTTTATGGCGAGTCTAAATATTTAGTTCATTGTTTCCTGTTATATATATATGTTATAATTTGAAGCGGTGTTCGATAGGCGCCCGAACACCATAACTAAGTGGAAACACAACCTCTGATTACATCGGAGTTAACCCACATCGGCTTTGCTAAGTCGCCGGAAGGACTTCTGATGTGCGTCGCCTTCACTACGGCTATCATGTGCTGTTAGATATCCGTAGGTCGGATCCCACATGAAACTGTAGATCTCCACTGAGAAATAAAAAGCACCAACAATTTGTTGACAAAACGTTTTAGTCTTCAGTTGCGAACATTCCTGCAACAACAGTTTGTCTTTTTCAAATGCGATTTATCGCAATATTAAATTTCACTCAGATGAAAGGAAGTTTTCCATAAACTCACACTTTCTTGCCCATAAGTGAATTTCTTCGATCTGGGGAACGTAGGAAAGGCATCTCCTATAAAACATAATTTAGGTCCAAGAAAGTTCAATCCAGCAAATAGTATGAACTGGGGTTCTAAACAAAGATATTTCGTTAATCTAGAAAAAAACAACAAAATATCTAAGACACATTGATGTAATTATTATTATTCTCTGAAGCTTAAAAAAATTCTTAGGTTATATTTAAATACTGGTTCTAGGAAAGAAAGCAGCTAAATAGCAGAATCTCTAGTATGGTTAAGCTCTTATATCTTAAGCATTTTGTTAATATTTCCGGGATTCTGGAGGGCCTACCATAGTCATTAGCCACCCTTCGTATCTTCGAGATAAGTTGCCCCTGAGGCAATGCTTAGATAAGTGTGGCGTATTGCTTATCCATTTTTTAAAGTTATAACCCCCTTTTAAACAAAATGGATGCAAATGAAGTTGGGAGAAAATGCGATTTCATTATTGAAAAATTATTAAAAAGCAAGTTCAGTGCAATGACTTATAATAAGAGGGAAACTATTATTAAAACAGGTAGGCCTACGTCAACACTAGATCTGTCAGCCAATATGATAGAACGTCTTGGCTAGATAGTTGTGCATACTTACAGAAGCTATTTTAAAGTTTAAAAAAATAACATTTAAATAAAGTGAGTAACTTACAATTTTATAGTTATTTTTAATGAACAACATATTTACTTCAATTAACATATTTATTTTTGTAAAACTTGAATTGCTTCCTCATCTTCAAAAGCCACCGCACGCTACTGCTAGCCTTATCATCGGTACTAAGAAACTAAGATAGTAAAAGGTTAAAATTTCAAGTTTTCATAAAATACTAAAATTCAATAGTGTAATTTAGGATAAGCTGCTTAATACAAAAATAGAAAAAAATTCATTAATTCATGATCCAATATAAAGATTGGATGCAGTTCGATTTATATTTAAACAAGAACACCAGCTTCGTCACTCCTTACAGAAGGAGCTTGCTCTTCACTGGCAGACTTTCGGTTTGTGTCTTACAGCCTATCACTATTGGGTTTTTTTTCGCTATCTAAATTTGCTCTAATAATTTTCATGCCAAAGTTTTAATAAATTTTCTGAACTTCACCATTTGTAATTCTTTTAGTTTTAAAAAGGAATTATTAGAAATAACTTTGATACCAAATTGAAATATACTTAGGTGACAACCGAACTAAAAGAAAAAATCTCATTCAAACCTTTAGAAAATCTCGTCCTTAAAATATAGGTTATAGAAGATTAGGTTTAAGTTTTAGGATTAAAAGTGATTCTAATTAATACTCATAATTCGTTGGGATGGAGGTTTGACTAAGTATTTTAAAGTTATCCAGACTAATTTCAGACTTGCATATTTTGATTTGATCTCTTTGCAAGAACACTTATAAAGAGGGCTTGAAAAAGCACTTAGAAGTACCATTTGTTCAAATATAGCAGAAGTGTATGAAAAATTACAAACTGTGTGAGGAAAGATTGCGATAGAAACTTGTGAAAATTTGGTGTACTCCATGCCACTTAGAATTATGGCTGTAATTAAGACCAAAAGAGGCTCCAACTAAGTATTAAAATAACTTAACATTATATATATATATATATATATATATATATATATATATATATATATATATATATATATATATAATATATATATATATATATATATATATATATATATATATATATATATATATATATATATATATATATATATATATATATATATATATATATATATATATATATATATATATATATATATATATATATATATATATATAATTATATATATGCTCTTGATAATTCGTTAATTATACATCCAGGAAAGAAGATTCGTAATTGGCGAGCGATGACAGACCAATTAATAATCACTCAAGCGCACCCTCTTCTCATATCGCGCCCTAATTACGCGCCAAATTGGTCCTGGATTCGTGGTGCTGCGGTTTTGAGCGCTAAGTCATCGTGGGCTCATTCTAGGGACGATTAAGCGCAGTCCAATACGCCGTTTGCAGGCCGGTCCTGAGGGACCATGAAGGACGTGGGTCGCATCCCTCGTCAGTTCCTGGAGCCCTCGCCCCCCCCCCTTTTACCGCGTGTCGCGCGAGAATGGCCAAGTGTTAGGGGCTGCCGGCGGCGTGGCTGCATCGGAACTTGCCGGGAAGCGATTTATTGCGGGCAGCGGCGACCGTCCAGCCGCAGCCATGGGACGTCCGCCTTGGGCTCAGCATGAGGAGAACGAAGGCTGGGAGCGAAACCATATTGGAGCGGTTAAAAGGGGCCGAAGCTGTAACTAATATGGAGGGGGGAGCAGGGAATCTGTAAGCTTTCGTCAGAGTGAAATCGAGATGAATGGCGGCTTTAATCAACAACAATACCTTTAAGTGGGACAATGACAGCTATCATGAGGAGTGATGAGCGTGAATGTCGCATAGGTGTGCATGTTGCTATTCGCACATGTAAACAAAATAAAGGGAAAAAGCTAATCGCTCGAAAGTTTAGGTAAAAAATAAGTTGGTGAAAAGTGGTGAAGTTGAGGGAGATGAAAATGTATTTTTATACTGCCCATAGGAACGATTCGTAGCTGACGTCCAGTTCATATCTCAGTAGGGCCTAACGTGGAAGCTAAATACCCGAATGGGGAAAAATAAATTAGTAAGCAGTAATATATATATATATATATATATATATATATATATATATATATATATATATATACATCCAGAAGATGGGTAAAATACCCGAAACGTTGTACTTAATTAAATGAGAAATTTTACATGTCTCATTTTGGGATTTATCCTCAACCTCAAAATAAGCCTTCTTAGAAGCAAACCTATAGAATATATATATATATATATATATATATATATATATATATATATATATATATATATATATATATATATATATATATATATACTTAATTCTTTTTATGCGTATGTGCGCAAAGAGGACGAAAGATCGTGACTGTCTGTTTTTTTAATCTCAGGTTACGAATGATGGACCAACGAACAGAATTAAATTATGCAAATTTCCACGTAGGTTTAATACCCCCTCAGTGCTGTTTCTCACGTTCTTGAAGACAACTTCTCTTTTTAGCACTTTTCCTCAAGTCTATCTGCTCTTTTGTAGCCCCCTCCCGACTGAGTATTCGTCTACCTTCAGATCTATCTTTTTCTTTTACTTCTGTTGTTTCTTTCTAATTCGCCACTACGTCTTTATCATTTTTTGTTTTCTTCTTTGATATGACCCTTTTTCATTCGCATCCACCTCTGTCGACTCCTCCCAAAACACATAAATATATATCTGCATACTATAAATCATTCGTCCCCTATTATTAATCTTCGCTTTGGCGAGCGGCATATTGGCTTCGATATCAAATGGCAGCATCTATTTGCAGATATTCCGCTGTGCCTTCTGGTCTCTTCGGAAGCGTCCATGATATATCCTCTCTCCTTTTCCCATTTCAAGACAAATACCCGATATGACAATTGTCCCAAAATGTCCCGACTCTTCTTAGGGATCTCACTTCCCATCTGCGAAGAGAAGAAAAATTCTTTTATCTATAATTTACATAAATACCCGATCTATACACACTTACACTAGCGTAGTGTGTACATCTATGTGTAAGTACTCAAAAACAAAAGCGATTTGTTTCTATTATGGGAAGGCTTTGATACATGGAGGGATTGGAAGAAGGGAAGATGTGGCTGGAATCGTTCCTTATTTAACAGGTGGTAGCAACAGTGTATAATAGCCGGTTAAAATATTGCCACTTAGAGTATTGTCTTTCATTATTTTTGCTTAATGTTCCTCACAGACTTATTATGGTTCAATTATAATCTCCAATTCTCATTTTATTTTCTATAATTACGATGTTAATCCTTTTATATTGCGTTTCTATTTCTTTTGGTTACAGTATGCCCTAGGACAGCATTCACAGCTGCTCTCATTGCGGTGTGGAATTCACACAAATGAACTAGGCTCACTCTATTGATGATTTAGTGTTGTCTTTCAAATTTCTTTATCTTGAGCCTTGCCGTCCCACAACAGCTTTGGCACTCATCAATGTGTTGAATTATTTTTAATACAAATATCCTACTGATTTTCTGCCCTTTCCCGACCCCCACTCCCCGGACGGTGGCTCGAGGTGGTACGCTTGTAAGTTCCTGGGATTTTCTAACAACCTCTCAGAGCTTTATTCCACGATCTCCCGACTTCATTCTCTAAGGTTGAAGAGGATTTCTATTGCAGTCCTTCTAATCTTTAACCTCATTTGTTATGTCTCCTTTCTTTCGAATTAAAACTTCGATTTATTCATGTCTCTCTTTATGTCTTCCCTGGCTCCATAATTGCCTTGACTTATGATTTTGGAGGAAGCCAATAGATAGGCACTGAAAAGAAAAATTAAATCCTGGCTCCATTATACCCTCTCGCTTAAGTCCAGTTTTCTTCTGTTTGAATTAATAAAGCAGAAATTCAACTCTCGTGAAACCAGGTGTTGCGCGCCTCACGCATGACGCGATCACTGTATGATTTCTATATTCATCCGTCTTTTTCTGTTTCCTTCTACTCATGTCCCCATTGCGAAGATTCAGGCAAA
The DNA here is from genome assembly GCA_963969495.1 of Ceratothoa steindachneri. NCBI lineage: Eukaryota > Metazoa > Arthropoda > Malacostraca > Isopoda > Cymothoidae > Ceratothoa > Ceratothoa steindachneri. The sequence goes on from OZ018320.1 coordinate 160,953,694, forward strand.
GAGATTTCACCATGGATCGCTATTAGAATTAACCGCTAGTTTGATTTAGCTCGTAACCGATCGCTCATCGGATTGAGTAGACGAAAAGCAAAAAAAGTTTTTTTTTAAATGAATGAATAGAAAGATGAAGGATTAATGAAAAGAGCCAAGCCTCACGAGAACTTCTTAATACCTTAAGAAAAATAAATAATTGAAGCCGAAACAATACGTCTTTATTTGACCCCAAACGATAGCGGGAATATAGCGAAAAAGGTTATCAAACTTACAAGATTGAACCCTCCTTGCTTGGCTCATCTCACGAACGAGGATGTTATATGCTCATCAGAATGGAAGGACAAATCGAAATATGTGCGAACTTATTCCCTTGCCTCTCGCCGTCTCTCAATCTTGATGCAAAGTAGAGCCGGGATTCCATATTAGTCAAAAGAAAAAAATGGGGATCAAGATAACGATATGCTGTTGGGACTCATGGAAGTTACTTTACGTGTGACAGTGTTCATAACTCACACCCACAATAATTGTTTTTGTATTATTTCTACGAAAGAACCTTGGAAGAGCATTTTGAATTGACTAGGCTTCCTAAGTGCTTCTTTTTAATCCTTGTTCATTATCTTACTCCTTTCCTTTTTATTAACCCGGCTTTTTCAAATCTCTGTTCGATTAAACCAGTTTTATTCATAGAGTTCAATGATACAGTTGTTCCTATCAAAAATATTTCGTGTCTTAGCTTATCCCAACGAAAAGGAGACTAATTAATGTAACCGTGCTGATTAAAGTGATGGTACCCTCAACAACCAAGCCAACTTCCTTGTTAGTGAAACTCTTTCAAAACGTGGCAGCTCTCCCTCATCCTAGTTTGAACTAGATCCTAGATGCATTTTCAATGCATAGCTTCATTGGAGTACAAGCAGAAACAAAACTTACCATCCAGATCGCAAGTTTTTAGTCGCCAACGATCTTCACCTGCAACCATTGCAACCACGCACTGATAAGGTGAGCCTCTTCCGAAGATTTTGGTTTCCTTACATATGGTTTAATAATTTTTCCCAAAAATTTCCATTCAGAAATCGTTCGAATGGACCTGCAGTGATTGCTTCGAGCAATTTCGGTTTGGTTTGAAGTGATTTAATGTCACCACGAGGGACATAGGACACCGGTCCTTGTTTGACTATCATATTTCATCTGTCACTAATAGACTGCGACGTCGGTTGCTCTTTGACAACCCGTTTGCTACCTTTCTCTGGCACACTATCGAAGTCAGCCACGCCTGGTCACGTACTAAGGTCAATTTTGTGGTCGATGATTCACAGAATTCACAACGCGCACATGGCATCCCAATCACCATCGTGGCCATTCTTACTGTAGTAGCAAGAATAACTAATTTATTTCTCGCATAAATTTGAGAATGTGTATTAAGTGAAAAATTCATCTTTACCTTCCAAAATGGTATAAGACTATACTCGTAAATTATAATCAGAACCTTTCTGGGACCATTTTCTGCCTCTTGACCCTACTTTAGTGTTCAAAATTCTTACCTTTAAGTATCTGTATTCATGAAAATTTGCTTCCAAGGACATTTAATATGTCTTTATGGCCTTAATACTAGGAGTGTAGAGCTTTCTTGCACGTGTTTCAGTCCAGAGCTCCATTCTACCACTTTTATATGTTTGTTGATTCTCTTCTTCGCCATCCTCAGGATACAGGGTGACACAAAAAAAACGTCCCAAACTTTCGATAGGCTTAATATCTTAATTGGATAAATAATTAAGAAATGAAGCCTATTCAAATTTGGAGCACGCTTTTTGGGGGAGTCACTCTGTATCTTTTCTTCAGCTTATTCTTCCCCGTACCTCGATAGACATGAGTACGATTGAAATAAGACATCAAAAGGCCTTGATTTTTTTAAGAATATGTTGTACATTCCCCTCGTATTCTAGGGTTGATGTAGCCTATTGAATGAGTTCTCGTATTTAATAGGCCCCATTTAATACTGATGTCCATTCAATGTATTCTCTCCTTATACTCGCACTGACTTAGTTCCTGGCGTACTGAGCACCAGAGCCGAATTACGCTCAGAGAGCCTCAAGTATTATTAAAAAAAGGCTGATAACTTGCATAAGGAAATTACAAAGACCAATGGGTACTGACGCACAAAGCGAAAACCATGATAAACACTATATTAAAAATGAAGAATAAACAGAAAAATGGAAGAACAGCGACAAAACAAAGCACGGAAAGGAACCATGAGAAAAATTCCTTTGGATGGAGTGGAAGAGGATACAAATAAAGGAAAGGATGGAATTACAAATGAATAAGGAAGATAAAATAGGTTAGTTGAAAAGGAAAAATAAAATAAAATTGGGCGAAAAGGAAATTGTTATTGCCGAAACGAAAGCGATTTGGGGCAAATAATTCCTGTTCTGTCTCTCTTGTTTTTGTGCAGCGCCCGGCCACATCTGGCCATGATTTGGCTCATTAAGGCCTATTTTGGAATCCCTTCAAACATTTACCGGCCCCAGGCCCAAAATCATTTGATGTTTCTCCCCAAATATATTTCGAAGCCGTTTCCACTAAAATGTTTTATGATTTTTGCTCTCGATTTTGTACGGGGCTTTTATGTTCGCTGCTTTCAAAGTCATTTTAGTTGTATAATATATATATATATATATATATATATATATATATATATATATATATATATATATATATATATATATATATATATGTATATATATATATATATATATATATATATATATATATATATATATATATATATATATATATATATATATATATATATATATATATATATATATATATATATATATATATATATATATATAGGATTAGTGTTGAATTGCCAGAACCAACTTTTACTCACCAGCTAATCCTAAGGAAAAGTATGTAATAACAATTATATTATATTTCCATACTAACCCCAATTAATTAATTTTAAAAAGTCGACCCGGGCCAACAACATTAATGTTGCCTTTCAATATGAAAATAAGATCGGAAATAGTTTGTTTAAAATAGATCTACCGATAAAGAACAGGGCGTTTATTATATTCCATGCAAAATTTGAAATCAAGTATACATTGGCGAGAGCAGGAGATTCTCAAGAGAATGAAGGAGCACAAATACGACATGCGCCATGGAACCCTATCATTTAGTCTGTTCCTACACATGTCAAATAAAAACTATTCGATTGACATTGATAATGCAAAAATAATTTAGAATTTCCACAACTATATACATAGGCGTTAAATATAATCAGCTCTTATAAAGGGCAATTCAACACTAATCCCTTGATAAGCAGAAGATTCGTCCTTTCTCTGCTCAAAAATGCCGCTGCTCCAAACCACCGCCCCCTAATTACATTCCGACTTGTAAATTTGTGTATTCATTAGTTTGCCAGCGATTGAAGATGACAGATGGCGGATGTTATATATCTTTTGTTTATTGAACAATGTATTTCTAATTGCATATGTATGTATTTATAGTTATGTGACTTATATTTCAACATTTCACACACATTCTCTCACACGTATATATTTTGGAAGAGATTTATATATATGTCTTTACCCTTCGATACCTGGATTTAATCCCACTTTTCTGATCATTTATTTCTATTTTTCACGCCCACTCTGTTTTGTGTCCTTTCGTTGTACGTGGGTGGAGCGTCGCTTAGTTTTCTCATATATATCCGATTCTTGTCAAATAATTCTTTATGTATTACTCGAGAATGAACTGAACAAAGTTCAAAAGTACTTCGAATCTGCTTTTAATTTTTTTCCTGTGGGATTCTCTGCAATTATTGCTCTACTCATGCGCTACTTTGTGCGTTTCTCAAAAAAAAATATATATATATATATATATTTAATAAAACAGATAACGAGTTATTATTTAGACTGGGTTAAAGTTTTTTAATATAAATTGACTGTAGCAGGTAAAGGTCTGAGATGTTGCTTACCGCATTAAGTATCCTGAAGTTCTCGAGTCACATTGTGATAGATGATTTCGAATTGGGGATGGATCAGGTTTACCAAGGTAAAGGCCAGTTCTCTCATATCTCCACATATACTCCATATGATACAGTGCTAATGCACATACAACGAAAAACGTATATAATTTTGGATCACATACTGGTGGGTGGTTAATCTTTGAACTTAAATAGTAACACTATATTTTTAGAACGGGATTTTTTAGAGGGTTTGAATAATAATATATTTTTTCCTCTTAGTTTGGTTATGACCAATGTACACCAGGCAATGGCTTCGACACAGATTGCGCTTCGCTACTAAGCTTAAAATTTAAAATCTTTAAAAAAAGCAGCCATGGTTAAATTTTTATAAATTTTCTGAATTTCGCCAATTAAAAATAATTTTAAAAAGGAACTCGAAACTAAATTTCCATCCCTTTCAAAATATCCCGTTGCTGAAATATAGTTATAGAAAAAGATATATAAAAATAAATCTTCTTAACTTCACCATTTGTAATTCTTTGGGTTTTAAAAGATTTACAAAATTTCGATACTTATATTTATTTTTGAACTTTATTATCATTTTGTTTTTTGATAGAATAAAAGAATTATTAGAAATAACTTTGATAAAAAAAACATAAGTCCTAACCAAACTAAGATGAAATTATTATTCAAATACTAAAAAAATCGCCTTCTTAAATTATAGAGTTAGTGATGATGATGATTTAAAGTTTTTAGCAAGGTTATTTCTAAGAGCTCATTTAAAGTTTTAAAAACAAAATAGTGAAGCTCAGAAACAATAAATATAATTTTTGAATGTTTTGGATTTTTTAAAACAAAAAGAATTACAAATGGTGAAGTTCAGAAAATTTATTAAAATCTAGGCATTCATGCTTTTTTTAATTTATTTTTCGTATATTTGAAAGTTTTATCGAACTTATTTCTGAAATAGATTTCCAATTTTAATCTTTATCAGCAAGAGATAGCTAATGGTCCCTAAATACTACTAAAGCAAAATTAAATTATTATTATTTCTCAATTTATTAGATTGATAAAAAACAGAAGAATCGTGAGTATTGTTTTTTTCCGTATTTAAAAAGAATTCCGATTATATTTTTTTCTGGCATTTAAGCATAGAAAATTAGCATCCACGTAAAAAATATCAAAACCTGGCAATCAAATTCTTTGAAATAGTTTACGTGAACCATTCAAAAGCTTATAGGATAACTATTTGAACCACTGTATGAAAGTATCGTCAAGCGCTCTTCGCTATTAGAACTACGTCGCTCATCCACTGAGCCACCATCCACAACCTATTGGACTATTAACTACATCCGTTATATATCATGTGTCATGTGATTTCCATGTATATATGTTTATATATATTATATATATATATATATATATATATATATATATATATATATATATAAAGTCAACAGCCACGAAGGAAAATGAAAAAGACGATAGTCGAAAGGCCTCACAGATCTCCCGTGTTTCATTTTCCTTCGTAGCTGTTTACTTTTTTATATATTCATCGCGTTCCATATTTTCGTAATTCAGTTATATATATATATATATATATATATATATATATATATATATATATATATATATATATATATATATATCATCATCATCATCATCATCACTAACTCTCTAATTTAAGAAGGGGATTTTTTTGAGTATTTGAATAATAATTTCATCCTAGTTTGGTTATTAATTATGTTTTTTTTTTATCAAAGTTATTTCTAATAATTCTTTTATAATATCAAAAACCAAAATGGTGAAGTTCAGAAATAAATATAAGTATTGAAATTTTGTGAATTTTTTAAAACCCAAAGAATTACAAATGGTAAAATTATTATAATTGGCGAAGTTCAGAAAATTTATAAGAATTTAACCATGGCTGCTTTTTTTCAGATTTTAAATTTTAATCTTAGTAGCGAAGCGCAAGCTCCGCCCGTCGGGGGGAGTGGTGAAGCCATTTCCTGGTATATATGTATATATATATATATATATATATATATATATATATATATATATATATATATATCGATATATCGAATCATGCTGATGTTATTCATTTTCGATCATTTTCTACCACTCCTCATGTTTGCCCTGCCCTTCTATTCCTTCCTTTAGCGACTTTTCACCCATTGAGAAGAAAGCTCAAGCAAAAACTTGATGCAAAGTGTTAAAAAACTCAAAATTGCTCCAAGGACAGTTTTAACACCACCTCGCCAGTTTGATTTGATTGTTATGGACAGTCAGGAAGGAGAAAGCTCTTTTGAATCGAGATTAACAGGGATGGCGGTGAGATGACAAGACGAGCAACAATTCCAACTTCTGGGTCCCAATATATTCTCTTTTTGCCTCAAAATATGCTCAAATCTTAAATATTGTGCAAGATTAAGTTTGGATATTACTCAATAAAAAAAAATGATATAAACAACCTGCAATCCACTGTAAAAGTGGAGGGATCAATGTGCAAAAAACAGCTACATCCGCTGCAGGCTCGTAAAAAATGGGGGTTTATCTCACTACAAAAAATAAAACAAAAGATTCGAAATGATCGTCCCAGTTTCCAGCTTCGAGAAGTAGGTTTTATAAATCTTTTAAGAGTTGTTTTGTTAAATTCTCTGTAACAATTTCTAAGATAAATTAAGTCTTAATTATCATAAATTTGATTACATACTTTAAATCTCTAAATAAAAATTACTACAGGAAAATACCCGGTGTTTGTATAGTTTATGTATGTTATTTTGTGTGGAAAAGTATTTATTCCAAAATCTTCTTTACGGTAATCACGGCTCTCCTATCACAGAGAGCGCTAAGCTTGTACAATTGGGTTCAGTTTGATAGGAAGGCAGATGAATACAAACATAATTTAGAGTTTTTATTTTAAAATTATAATTATCGCTGGATGTAGGTTGTAGTTAGGAAACTAGTCAATAATAGGCAACCAAAAGAAATTCTGAAGCAGAAATATCTTAAACTGAAATTAGACGAAGAATCTCTGCCTGCAAATTTTAAAGAGACCGTTCGATTTAGCTGTCCCTGGCACTGTCCTCTCGTTTCCATGGATTCACTCTTTATTGAAACTACCTCTTTTCTTTTGTTGTGGTTCTGTACCAATTTTGCTACTTGCTGTTTTACTCGGAACTTTTTCTTTCTCTTATTCTGTATAATTAGGAATTCAACCGTTATATTAGTTTTAAAATGAACGTTGAACTTAAAAATACATTTCTAAGATCCTTGACTAATGTTAAAAAGGTGACCGAAGAACCGACAAACCACCGCAGTAGTAGGTCAACTTCAGTTTTTGTTTCGCTGGTGGGAGGTGATTATTTGTGGGGATGGCGAGAAATCATCTAAAAGCTCGAAAAATCCCGATTTAGTCAAAATATACCGAGATTGATTCACGCACAGCTTTTTGTCGTGTTTAACCATATCCCACACGGCCACTCCCAGTACCACCTCGTCAGCCTGCAGATATCCTTGGTCCCTGGCGTACGAGGACCCTAGTTCCCTCCTCTGTCCCTGCTATCGCGTCTTTTTTTGTTCCGCGCTTTTCATCTACACGTAAAAATGGCCATTGAGAACGCCTTTTAATTCTCGCTATTGAACTGGTCGGGCGACGGGCGACGGGCGGCGCGTTTCCCGGCAAACGCGGCCAGGCAGCGCTTCGAATGAGCAACAGCCTTCCCTCACTCTGTTTCCCTTTCGCCTCAGCAACCCCCTTTTTACTGGGAAGGAAGACGAAGGGAGGAGTCGAGAGGAAGCGGGACGAGCGAAATTTAAGGGAGAAGAGAGAGAACTAGAAAAAAACTTATTGAGGGAGGAAAGTTTCTAAAGAATGAAGGGGGTTATAGCGATGTTTGAGGGAAGGCTATCTTGAAGCTCTTATTAGGAGACCGTGTTTCCTCATCCGGCGGGTTTTGAAGCACAGTGCAAGACTTGAGTGACAAACCGAGCCAGTACAAGCCTTGCTTGGAGTTGTACTTTAAAAAAACGAGAAAAACTGAATGAGATATTATAGAAAACAGGTGTCCCCCGTCGTGGGTAGAAAAAAAAATAAAAATGGATGAACTAAAATTTCACTAATTTTGAAAATGATTCAATGATAACTAAATCCTGAAGAAAAAAAAAATCCTGTAATCCCCTGAACATATTCACTCGGGGGGTAAAATGTGTGAGAAAAGACAAAAAACGGATGAACAGAAAGAAGAGTGGCAAGGAATGCATTCCACCAGTCATCCTCGAATGGTTAAGTACTCTAAACAGTGTATTTTTAAGTCTCCAGAAACTTGTTCGTTTATCCAACAAATAAACTCGAATTATGACCTTGAATTTTAGTGTTGTTGGCGTAAGGCAATTCACATGAGCCTACAATGTAATGAAATGTAAGTGCTATTCGTCGATAAGTATCAAAAGACGCGATAGGACCAGCCAACCCTAAGGAAAAAGAACTGAAATATTAGTAAATGAGGGTATATTAATAAACCCAGTAAGCACATTAGCATTAGACATAACTAATTGATGGGATAGTGCAAGAAGCGTTTGTGACCACTTAAGATCAATTTGAAAAGGAGGTGCCGGTCGCTTGTTCAGCTATCGCTTTATTGGTTTCGGAAAATTCATAAACAGTCACTAGTTTTATTCAAACAGGAAATGTGTGCTTGAACCGTAGCTTCTCAAGTCTTTGTTTTCCTCTGACGAGCGTGTGCGCGTCCGCATGTGTGTGTATACTAGAGTAATACTTTTGCAAAGAGACCATTTGCATAATATGATCCGATGAGATAAGTGAGTGGCCATCAGGCGAAATCTGAGTCGGTCGGTTCTTGGAGTCACCTCTCCTCGTAGCATCCAATCGAAAAAGCATAAAAAGGCTATGAATATCGAAGCGCCTATTGCTGTAATATCATCTCCTCGGAGATCGGCCGTCGTGTCTCCTGGGAGGCATATCCGGTCTTCTTGGCTGGGAATAGCCTGAATATAAACCCACTGCCGGAATGTTTCCCTATAAACCTTCAGTGGAGATGAGATTGTCCAACCTAAAAAGCCATTGTGCCGAGAATTATATTCATTCCAAACGGCAACTAGTGAGAGATTTTTATATACTAATTTTGGCCGAAGAGGAAACGAAATAGAAGCATTGAACGCATGTATATTTTTTTTTACAGCTGCTGTAGGATATGATTGTACTCTGCTCCAGAATTTTAACCCAGTTGCAGTCATATTGTACAACCGGAATCTAATATCGGATTTAAGAAACTTACAGCACATTACTTAAATAGGAGTAAATTTCGGTGTTTGTTTTTTACTTCGGACAGGTTTTTGGTTGTTGGGTGTTTTTTTTTAGTATTTTGAAAGGCATTGTTTCGACCTCAACATGAAAATGACTTTCCCACGAATGCTTGTCAGTTTCTACCATTCCTCGCGATTAAATACTGTTCTTTGCATTCATTAATATTCATCGTTCACTATTCATAAATCACTGTTGGCATATTAATTTTAAATTTTCTCTGTTTATATATCTGCATGCAGTGGCATCTCTGTTTTGTTTCATAGTTCTTATTCAAGATTATTAACTGACTCATTTTTGCTTATCATCTCCATCATAGTTACTCTCATAAAAGAATATAAAGAAAAGGGTGCAATGACTCGTCTGGCAGACGACTGCTCAAATTCGTTGTCTTCTAATTCGTTATCTTCCAGAACCTCTCTTTCTTAGCTTCATTTCTACTATTATACCACCAGACTTAGAGGGTAATTTACTATTCTTAAGATAAACCCAGCTTTCAGGATTTTAAAAACTTGGATTTTTAGTTCCTATCACAATTAAACGAAGGAAAATTCAATTCTTCCAGTCTCTTTTCGTGCGATTTATGTCTCAGGCTGCGTAGTTTTGGTTATACAATTGCATTCTTGCCTTAATAAGTATAATTATATCCTTCGATTTCTATATCAAAATTTTGTAAATAGGTCAAATTTCTCTTCCAATACTTATTTCAGCGCATATCCAAATTTGATGTAAATGAAGTTTCGGTTTCTAGATTCAATGGTCCGAACTTGACATTTTTTTTCGTGAATTTCATTTGCCATTTAACCTTTTTTTATGCACTTTCTGAACATTTGAGGTTAAAGAGGGTTGTAACGGTAAGCTTTTGTATTTTCTCTCTTTCTCTGTCTATTTTCTTCCCTTTCTTCGTCTGTCTTCCCACACACTGATGGTATTAAACTAGTTTTCTTTCCCTTTACAGGAATGAACTAAAGAATTTCGTTCATTCCTGTAAAGGGAAAGAAAACTAGTTTAATACCATCAGTGTGTGGGAAGACAGACGAAGAAAGGGAAGAAAATAGACAGAAGAAGTTTATTCCTTAAACATGATTTGTTGTTTCGAAAGCCACGTTGAATTAACATAACGGATCAGAATCTTCAGATCCTTGACAACTTTCTCAGATTAATGATACCGATTGTTTGCCAACGAAGACCCTCGGGCTGATCGGTCAAAACGTTGTGTGGTGCTATCTGTTCTTGAATATTGAAATGACATGCTAGTTTTTATAATCCGTTAGGATAACTGTTCCTTCCAGTCATTAAATTAGATTAGTTAGTGACATATAAATTACACAATTTTTAGCTTAAAAATACTGATTGTTTTTCTTAACAAGTGGATCACTAAATGCATTATTTTGTTGATGCTGTTGGTGAAGAGTTTTGGAAATATCTCTTTCGTTGAAAGGTCATCAGCTTTTGAACTTCTAGTGGCTCTATTATTGCTATTTTTATACTATTTCCACTACTATTTATACTACTATTTATACTATTGTGTTTCTTTTTATGTGTGCTTTATGTCTACCTTCTTATGTGTCTTGTAGTTTTGTTAACAAACTCTTGGTCTGGGGAGCTTCATGCGCGCTACCTGTCTCGCTACCGGAACCAGGGGGATCACTAGTTTACCTCTGGGTTTCCGGAGGTAGCAGAAGGAAATTTCCCAAATTTTCTGCTATTGGATGTCTGCTTTCGGAAAATAATTTCAATTTCACTCACACATACAAGGAAAACCCACCCACATATGTGGAAAATCAACTATACATTCCTGCCTGCAGCGATCTAGCAAAACATACAGTCTATATCATCCATACAGTCACTCATATACACATCCATTTGTATACATGTGCATACCAAATTACAGGATTAATTACCTCTTCCAAATTTCCCTTAATGGCGGCCACTAGACGAGAAATTACAAAATTTAAACGATTAGAATTATATTAATAATAATAATTCCACTTTCTGGATGCATTCTTTAAAGTAAATTTAAAGCGAAAACCAACGAGGGAATTTACTGCAGAAAGTAGTGAAGTTGGGGGAGGTGAAAATGCGTGGAAGAGACATAGCCGTTCATCCACTTACAGGCATTGGGGTGGGAAGGGCATGCTATTTTCCAGTCGACAGCTGCGGCATGCTCACACACGCTACATCTAACACTCCCTCACATTGGGGTGGAGGAGTGTGTAATTCGGCCATGTTTCAGGTGTTGGGTGGAATTTACCACTGCAACACTCCAGCCAATTACAGAGGCCTTTGAGGGTGCATTGTCCAGATAACCACAGCCTCTTACTTCAAATTTCACTCCTCTCCAAATCGATTGATGGTGCCGTGATGGGCCTCCCGTCCCTCTCTCACGTGATGGGCCTCCCCTCCCTCTCTCACGTGATGGACCTCCCCTCCCTCTCTCACGTGATGGGCCTCCCCTCCCTCTCTCACGTGATGGGTCTCCCCTCCCTCTCTCACGTGATGGGCCTCCCCTCCCTCTCTCACGTGATGGGCCTCCCCTCCCTCTCTTACGTGATGGACCTCCCTCCCTCTCTCACGTGATGGAACTCCCCTCCCTCTCTCACGTGATGGGCCTCCCCTCCCTCTCTCACGTGATGGGCCTCCCGTCCCTCTCTCACGTGATGGACCTCCCCTCCCTCTCTCACGTGATGGGCCTCCCCTCCCTCTCTCACGTGATGGGCCTCCCTTCCCTCTCTCACGTGATGGGCCTCCCCTCCCTCTCTCACGTGATGGACCTCTCCTCCCTCTCTCACGTGATGGGCCTCCCCTCCCTCTCTCACGTGATGGGCCTCCCCTCCCTCTCTCACGTGATGGACCTCCCTCCCTCTCTCACGTGATGGGCCTCCCCTTCCTCTCTCACGTGATGGGCCTCCCCTCCCTCTCTCACGTGATGGGCTTATCGTCCCTCTCTCACGTGATGGGCCTCTTCTCCCTCTCTCACGTGATGGGCCTCCCCTCCCTCTCTCACGTGATGGACCTCCCTCCCTCTCTCACGTGATGGAACTCCCCTCCCTCTCTCACGTGACGGGCCTCCCCTCCCTCTCTCACGTGACGGGCCTCCCCTCCCTCTCTCACGTGATGGGCCTCTTCTCCCTCTCTCACGTGATGGGCCTCCCCTCCCTCTCTCACGTGATGGGCCTCCCGTCCCTCTCTCACGTGATGGGCCTCCCCTCCCTCTCTCACGTGATGGGCCTCCCCTCCCTCTTTCACGTGATGGGCCTCCCCTCCCTCTCTCACGTGATGGACCTCCCTCCCTCTCTCACGTGATGGGCCTCCCCTCCCTCTCTCACGTGATGGGCCTCCCCTCCCTCTCTCACGTGATGGACCTCCCTCCCTCTCTCACGTGATGGACCTCCCTCCCTCTCTCACGTGATGGAACTCCCCTCCCTCTCTCACGTGATGGGCCTCCCCTCCCTCTCTCACGTGATGGGCTTATCGTCCCTCTCTCACGTGATGGGCCTCTTCTCCCTCTCTCACGTGATGGGCCTCCCCTCCCTCTCTCACGTGATGGGCCTCCCGTCCCTCTCCCACGTGGCTGACCGGCAGCGAGAGGCAGAGCGGCGTCGGACCAATGCCTCCAAACCCCTCCATAAGAACGGGCCTAACTTCTCGAGAACCTCAGGCGAGAATTACGAACGAAAAAAGACCCCCAAAGATCCTCTCGGAGGTAGTTCAAAGAGGAGGGAAAAGGATGGAAGTCAGAGGTGAAGGACATAGGTAAAAGGAAGACGATTTGGAAAAGAATTAGTTTGGCGAGGTCATATTTCCAAGTAATATTTCTGTATTCTATTCTTAAACATATTTATTATGGAGCTTTCAATGTCATTCCTTGACAACTCACTCCAAGTTTGTGGTATTTTATAAGAAAGAAGTTTTATGGTATCGCATCTTTAAATCCTTTGTTTATTTACTTGAAACTAGTATTCCTAGTTACCGCTTAGTTTTACCAGTTTAACAAAACTTTGAGATTATATATTATAGAAATATTTAGATATATCTAATCTCTATCTTTCGTGAAAATTTCAAGTGAATGAATTAAATATTTCGTAAGTTATGAAGAAATGAACAAACTATCTTCCAAATTGCAGCGGCCCAAAATTAAAGGTCACTTAGAAAAAGAATGTAAAGTGAAACAAGAACAAAAACGAAACCATTACTATTAATATTTTGTGAGTATCCCTTTACTAGCAAGGACCTCCCGACATTCAATACCAATGGACTGAATTAATTTCTTGCAAAATGATTGGGTAATATTGTTCCATTCGTTTTTCAATAATCCCCAGAGTTCATCTTGGTTCTTTGGATTTCTCCTTCGCGCCCCATCACCAATAATCTTACCAACGTTTTCTATAGGGTTGAGGTCAGGACTTTGAGGTGGCCAGTCTATGAGATCAACCTCTTTATCCACTCAAAAAATCTTTGACTCTCTTCGCAGTGTGGCAAGGAGCGTTGTCCTGCACGAAGATAGGAGATTGAACTGACGAGGATCGGAGATGTGCAAGGGCTTACTGTCTAATAATCTGCTTCTAGATTTCAGCATTGACAGTCCCTTGTAGGAGAATAAGTGAACCAGAACCAGCAGCAGAGATCACTCCTCATACCATTACACTACCTCCTCCATATTTCACTGTCTTCTTCACACATGTACGAGATAACCTTTCGCCACATCTTTGTCGGACGTACATCTCGCCTTCTGAGCCAATCGCATTAGACCTCGATTGATCGTTAAAATGAACCTGCGCCCACTGTTCTTCTGTCCAAATGCCATGTGCGTGAGCGTAACGAACACGGGCTTTTTGGTTCATCTTGGAGATCAGAGGATTCTTTGCAGGTGCCCGAGCAAGCAACCCATACCCTTGTAACCTCCGGGAAACTGTTTTGCGCGATACAGTGACATCGGAGGTGGAGCTTAACCCGAGGGATATCTTAACAGCACTCCTAAACCTATCCTTCAGTGATATTCTAACCATTATACGATCCTGTCTTGGTGACGTTTTACGAGGTCGACCTGTTTTGGGCTTAGCATCTGTCGACGCTGATGACTTAAAACGAGCTACAATCCGTTGCACAACACTCCTAGACCTTCCTACAGTAGTTGTTATGACAGAATTTGACTTGCCCTCTTGGTGAAGGCACACAATCCTTTGTTTTTCATCACAGGACATTGGTTGTCTCTTACAAGCCGCCATGGTGACAGTTGAAGGTTCCAATCATGTATGGTGGTAAGAAGTAACTGTTAGCCCATCAACAGTCTCCTAAACACAAATACCTCGGTTAGTAGTTCATTTTTTTCTAAGTGACCCTTAACCTTTGGCAGCTGCAATTTGGAAGATAGTTTGTTTATTTCCTCATAACTTACGAATATTTAATCCATTCACTTGAAGTTTTACCGAAAGATAGATATTAGATATATCTAAATATTTGTATAATATATAGTCTCAACGTTTTGTTAAACTTTTATAATAAATATTTAAATACACTTGTTTTTACTGACCTTTATATTATGGATGTTACTGTATCTTTAGTCTTTCTTCGTGATATCTATTTCTATGTACAGAAATTAATTTCGTCGCTTGATGAGGTCCAATTGTACCACAAACTCCAAATGAGATATTACAAATGCTTTATATTAGGGAAAATAATATCATTCGATTTAAATGCAAAATATCTAGCTATGTATTCTAGAACCTAATTTGCATTTGATGACGATACAGTGCATTGTTTTATTTTAATGATTCAAGATTAAGACACCTTAATCTTTTTCGCTGTTGACTGTGTTTAAAAGCTAACCAGCATATTATAATATCATCTGAGATTATTATTACTTAAGTGCATCACCTTACATTTGTCAAAGTTAAATTGCTTATGCCATCTTTTCAACAATTTTACTATGCTATCCAAGTCTTTTAGCGGTAGCAATTTTTGAAATTATAGATAATAAATTTGTGTTAAGATTGTTTATATATATATATATATATATATATATATATATATATATATATATATATATATATATATATATATATATATGGGGGCAGCATACTAATATTGATTAATGTCCGGTTCGAAAACCAGAGACAGACAATTATTGTCAATATTTCAATACCCATGATGAAGTATTGACAATAACTGTGTCTCCGGTTTTCAAGCCGGTCATCAATCTATATTAGTATGCTGCCCCCTATCCCGTGCGCTTTTAGTTTCATTAAGAGTCTCTAATGTGGAGCGGTGTCAAAAGCCTTTTTGAAATCGAGATAAACTACATCAACAGACTTATCTTGGTCAAACTTGTGATCATTTCGTGAAAATATCAAGTAAATTGATTAAACATAAGCGTATGTGTCAAAAGCCATGTTGTGTGTCATTTATTAAGTTATTTAATATCCGATGCTCCATGATCCTACCTCTAACAATGGAATCAAACAGTTTACCAACGACAGAAGTAAGAGAGGTGGACCGAACATTGACAGGATCAGTCTTTATACTTTTTTTTAATATTAGATTTGCCTCTTTGAGCTCCTCAGGAGTTCTATTCCTTTACTGATAGACTTTTTGAAAATTGTAAAGGTCGGTTTCATAGATCATTTCTCTTTAGGGTGGCTCGGTTAGATTTCTTTCTGAAACTGGTGCTTTGGAAATTTTCATTTTCGTAATACAAATACTTATTTCATTTTTGGCTGCATTAATATTTGAAAGAGTAGTGGCTTAGTCAAAGTTTATTATGCCTTGTATTGTATGTTATTTTCCTATCATCGACGATAAAAATACACAAAATGTTCCTTTAATCTCTTCCCCACATGAGCCGGATCGTCACTAAGGAAACCCTCGGCATCCTGAATGGAACCCAATGCACCCTCTAATTTGCTTACGATTATTTACATATCTATAAAATAGCTTCGGCTCGAGCAAAAGCTCGGGGATCCTAAAGGAAGAGATGATATCCTATTGCACTTCGCCATTTACTCACACTCCATCAGGAATATCCAAGTTCGTACTTTTGAGTTCTTGCACTCGTTTGTGCGAATGTTTCAACATCCACTACTCCGCTCAGTCAAAGGCTCGAAAATTTGCTTGAGTTCTTGTCCTCCTCAAATCATCTTCATTGCCTTTCTTCAGTTCTATCTCGCTTTTTCTCTACTTCTTTTTCATGCCCTCCGTAGCAAGCAGCGCTGGCAGTTTGCACTTTCGAAAGCCATAATGGGCTTTGGCTGGGCATCCCCCTTTTTGTGAACTGCGAAGCGAGACAGAAGATGACCGACGGCAGTAGAAGCTTGGCAGGGGGAAGTGCATACCCCTCCCTCCGCAGCAAACCCCTCGATCCCTGGGACCCTGCGCTCGTCTCCCGTCTACAACTATTATTACGACTCTCTTAGGACTTCCACCCACGCTCTTGATTTGTTGAAGTCTTATGAAAAGCCCTCTTCTTTTCGCCCTTTATTAATCACTTGTCCGTTCCCCTCTGTCCAGAGGCCTTTATGATAAAGGGCGGAGGCTTCGCTCTTTATTAAACTGCTCTCTTGATAGTTCCTCATTAGCGGAATCCCCGCTCACTTCACTCTTGTTGGGGGCGGGAATGTGGGTGCGGGGTGGGTGTCAGCCATTCGCGTGAGTGAGGATAATTCAAAGAAAAAAATACAAACAATAACACACTTTCAGGCTGAGATTGAATGCGAGGGATGGAATATGTCTATGGTTACAATACTTTAACGTGGCCAAGATCGAAAATGGACATTAGCGAATGGTCCCTAATTGGTGGCCAAAATTCGTGATCGTGGCTCTTGAATCCTTATTTTTTTAACTTGTTTATAAATCTCCTTATTTTCATAATCTCACTTCCCTTTGAAAGACTTTATGCGCTGATTAATTGGTGCCAGCGCGATTTTAGTTGGTATTTTTGCTCACTTGTTCTACCGTGCATAATGTTCCTAAAGATTATTATTAAAATATCTCTTTGTGTATGCTTAAATAGATGAGTTTTGATGGTATACCAAATATTATTAGCCATGATTATTTTTTTGGTGTGTATCTGATTGCCTTTTGCTTTTTTTTGTCCTCCCTCGTTCTGTTTTTATAATGACAATGCACAACCTTAAACTTGCTTTAACAAATCACGAGAAAAGGCGACACCCATGTTTGGATCCGCAATGAAAAAGTCGGTCCTTTCAAAGTTCTCTAACTCACTTGATTCACCCCTTTTTAACTTTTCTCCTTTTTTTATTCCTGCATCGTGACGTCATTGTTTGAGGATCTTCGGAATTTAATTTCTTTGTCGTTTTTTGTATTTGAATGCTTTGCTTTCAGTTGTTGTCCATCTATTTTTTTTAGCTAATTTTCTATACATCTCGCCTTAATTCTAAACTACATTTAGAAATTAATCTTTTGGGCTTTGGACATTGTAATAAAATAATAATAATTATACGCTAAAGTATAATCATAAATGATTGGTACTGATTGTTCCCAGATGTGTTTATATATATATATATATATATATATATATATATATATATATATATATATATATATATATATAATGAAAATACTCACAAAGTGGTACGTGAGGAAAGCAATAGCATGAAAAGGGAGAAGACAACCTTATTTCGGGTACAAAGATACGAAGGGAACGCCCATCGCATAGTACAAACCAATGGAAAAAACAGAAAAATACCAAGAAAAAGAATAATAGGCAACTAATATACACACAACAATGCCGTGTATATGAATGGAAATGGTGGGTGAAAAAACAAAAAATATTTTAAAGGATTATCATCAGAACGAAAACATTTAGGGCTAAGAGTTAATCCACAGTCACAACAGAGACACGTGGTGGGGGATGCAATGTGAATGATATTACACTAATAAAGAGTGACAACAGGCGGCATTATGAAGTTATTTCATTTAGTACAAGTTTTTTTTTTTAAACAGGGTCGAGTTTAAATAAGCCATGGGAATGTTTATATTGGGTAAGATGAATCCAAGCACTCGAAAGTGCTTGGATTCATCTTTTCATTTTCTTGCGGGTTAATTTTTATATTATTGTTTTTCTCACGTGCCACTTTGTGAGTTTTTTCATTATATATATATATATATATATATATATATATATATATATATATAATATTGTGCCTGGGTGTGTGTGCTCAACACATTTAGAAAGAAAGTTTTATCATATTTTATGTGCAGATATTTATTAAAAAAGTTTTGCGAGTGAAAGCAACAAAGTGGATCGTGGGAAGAGGGCGCGAAAGGGCGTCGGTGACAGCGAAGGGGCTTGGATCAGCGACCAGTCACCCAATCCGAACAAATCGAGGAAATTCCACGCTTTGCAGCCGCGTTTGGAAACCGGGTCAGGCGCAGTGACCACTCCAGACCGCCGTTTCTGCCTCCCCGCGGACACATAAACTAGCCGGGCTCAAGTCCACCCAAGTGACGGGATTAAACGGACGACATTTAACGTTGCTGGGGCTCGCTCCGCTGCCTCTCTCCCACTCCTAAATCGAATGACAGAAGTAGCTGAGATAATTCGACGAATGGTCTTTCGCCGTTGTAAAGGTCCGCTCGATCGTTCAATTGGGATGGGGGGCTGGAAGGGGCAGGGCGAAATGGCTACGGAGGTGGCCAGATGAAACCCATAAAAGCACAGCGCTAAACGCCACTAAAAATCCGAGGGAGGAGAAGCTTCTAGCATCCAGCGCCATTCCTGGAATTGATAAGTGCGCGATTTATATCGATTTCCGAGTATGTTTCGGCCGCCTCCTTCAGGAGGTATTTTCAGACGTGGGTTTGGCTTCGTTACCCCGATCAGCGAGACGGACCAACTATGGGGAATCTTGGCCAAAAGATTCAATTAAGACATTTCAACCTCGTTATTGGGATTTTACGCATCATCTCTCCAGGCTTGGCTAAACAGAGGTTATCTTGTTTTGTTCCTTACTTATTTGGGTTTCTCCAATCTAATCTTTTGATTTTGAATTGTGACCTTGCAAGAGGAATAACATATATTTCTTTTCCTTTGGGCGATCACGGGTTGTTTATGTAGGCCTCTCCGTATATATATATATAACAAAGTAGCACGTAAAGCTAGCAATAGATGCAATATCCTGCAGGAAAAGGGAAACAGTATTTCCAAGTACTTTCGAGCTTTATTCAGTTCCTTCTCAAGGAAAACTAAAAGTAGAATTATAACAAGAGTGTATATAAATAAAGCAAAATGTTTAGCACCACTTTAAACAAGAAATCACGAATTTAAAAGTGGGAAGAAGGATTAAGCGAGGGAAAAACACTTCCAAACTTCTCATATGAAAGTAGCGAAGTCTACCAAAAAGCATCAGGTTTATAAACGAGTATGTACGGTAGAACTTAGCCAAGCGCACTAGATCAATGCACAAGAGATAGCCTAAGGGAGCGAGGTAGGGTAAGAAGAGAAGGAGGAAAAAAAAAGACAAAAGAGAAAAAATAAATGAATAAATTGAAAAATAAAAAACTATAAAAAATGAAATAACCAATAACATATGAATGAAAATAATTTAAACAAAGCTGTGAATTGCAGTACAAAATAATTTTAAGAAAGTGTTTTTGATAACGGGATAAATTTTAAAAAGTCCGGGCTAAATATTAAAATTAGGAAAATGGCTGATGAAAGAACATAGCACGATATTGATTTTAACAAAGCCATTAATTAGAATGGTTTATAAATTCAGCTGAATTGCAATTAATTGATTAATTATTAGGCAAATGGGAAAAAAGACTTGTATTCACCAGGTTTTAGGGTGTTATTGATGATAATTAAGACGTAAAGACAGTTGCTTGCATGCCGAGAGTATTTATCATGGCAACCAGAACATTGGACTCAATAAACACCACCTATATTATTTCTGGTATTATAAACAAATAGTTTATACATTATGGAGTCATAATGAAATGCAAGAAAAATATTTTTAAGGTTTTTAAAAGACGAAGAAGGATAGTAAAGGACTCAGAAAAGGTAGAACTAGTAGATTTTTAGCTAGATTTTTAGCATTACAAAAGTTAGGTAAATCCGTAATATAAGTCTTTTTTGGCAGAGTTGAGACAATTTAAAAGGAAAATGATAAAGGTAACAGAATTTAGGACCGATATCAGAGATATTTAAAGAATTTAAGCTCCAAATATTCAGGACGCACCGCACGTACAACGCGTACAACGCGTAGAAACATGAGAGAAGAACAGAGCATTTACTTTATGAGTCTTCGGTGCAATGTCACACCTGGTCCATCAGGACAGCCTCACAGAGGGCGTGGCCCCACTTAATTGTTATAATGGTGGGGGTCCTATAACATAGGCTGTAGGAATAAAGGCTTTCTCCCTTAACCTCCCAGGAGGTCAGAGAGAGCAAAGGTCATCTGTTCCTGGGAAGCAATACAACAACAGTTTAATGTTCTGTGTTCTGGTTCAATTAACTAACGCTGGTCATATATATATATATATATATATATATATATATATATATATATATATTTATATGTTAATAATTCACTGTAAAGGAGCGTAGTATATATTATCTCGAGACCAGTTTCAGCATGGAGTTTGCCATGCCAGCCTCAGTCGAAACTGGTCTCAAAATAATAAATACTACGCTTCTCCATAGTGGTTTATTAACATATTTGAAATCTGTCATTGGATTTAACAATTGTTCATATATATATATATATATATATATATATATATATATATATATATATATATATAAAGTAAACAGTCTTATAAATTTAAATACAACAATTTTTATTTTTTAGCAATTCTTTTTAAGTAAGTTCTCTAGTTATTTTGAACAGTCTGTCGCTTTTGTAACTAATTTTAAATTTCGTCCAATTCTTATATTCATTTTACTCTGCATTTGAAAGTGTTAATTTTTAAAGGTCTTATTTTAGTCTGGGATTCTTCTTTAAAGGCCAAACCACTTTAGTCGAACTCAATATCTTTTCTCTCGGGGTTCTGGACCAGGACAATGCACGATCGTCTCTCCGTTTGTCCTTATTATAGGCCTAAGAAGATGACCGGATTGTGCTCGTAACGTTGCCTGTTTAATAAAATAGACCACTACACTTTACTCACCTCTGGGTTTCCTAATATATATATATATATATATATATATATATATATATATATATATATATATTGTTGTACAAAAAAAGATAAAAAGCCAGTATTTCTATCACAATATCTTCCATAACATTTGCTAGAGAAATTCCAAAGTTTCATAAGATAGTGTACGATAATCTACAGGTATAAACTGCGTATGGGTGGAGGTTATGTAAATATGGACCAATAAAACGAAAGTTACCAGCAGATAAACAACTTAATGGGAGAATTGAAGCGCCCGAAATGATCCGAATGCTTAGGATTTTTGTAGAGAGAACCGGCATTTCTTGCATAGCAATTAAATTAGTTCAATCTGTACGTTAGGTCATTCTCTTGCCAGCTGTCGTCCATTAATATGCCTAAGAAATATATCACAGGTTTCTTTGTCCGAGAAATGATTATGAAGCTGCGCTACCAAAATGGTCAATTACAGCCATTGCCTACATTAAAAAGCGCTCCAAAAGTGTAGTCCATAATATTTTGTCAACTTAGGACAAAACAGGTTTATGTGAAGCTATTAAATCAACTGGTAGGCTAAGGAAGACCGAACCATTAGCCAAATTGTGAAGGGCCGTTTCAAGACCGCTGCAGGAGTTTCTCGAGATATGCGGGAGAGTTTGGCTATGAATATCTGCAAGCAGACTCTGTCACGTCACCCGGAAGAAGACAATCTTCATGCTCGCACACCCGCAAGCCAAGCCATTGATTAGATCGAAGAACAAGAAGGTTCGTCTTTCATTCGCCACTGAGCAAATCAGTAACAAATCTAAATTCAATTTGTTCGGATTCGATAGCAGGAAGTCTGTTCTTTGCAGAGCAAGTGAAAGATCATCTGTCAATATCACCAAAAAGTGTGAAGTTTGGCGGACGAAGTGTCATGATCTGGACCGAGATTTCGGTAAAAAGCACTGAGCTACTCGTGCGCTTACGGAGCACAGTGAATACACCAGTATACAAGGAATTGCTGGGTCAGCATGCTTTGTCCCATATACAAAGCCCAACCTGCAATTTTAATGCAAGATAACACCCCCTACCACACAGCCAAATCGATATAGACCTCCCTGTATAGTGAGCACATCCTGACAGAATCCCATTGAAAATGTTTGGAAGAGAAAGAGAGACGTCTAAAGTTCAAGAACTCTGGCAGATGTCAAATCACCATTTGAGAATAAAGGCATCCACACTAAATACTAATTACTTATAACTTCTACAAATGTTTTAAATAATTCATGATACAATATAAAGATTGGATGCAATTTGATTTATATTTAAAATGGATTTAAGTTTTAGGATGTAAAATTGATTCTAATATTCGTAGTTCGTTGAAATGGGTTTTTCTTGCCAGAAAACCTTAAGTTATCCTCGATAAAATCTCTAATTCATCGAGCCCACAATGTATGTTCTTCCTATAGACTGCTGCATTTAGAATTTTCTTTTCTGAAAACTTTCTTTAAAAATAATGGCTACCCTGACTCATTAGTGGAAAAATATATTAAAAAGTTTCTTAAAGCTCTCTATCAAAAAAATCCAACAGAAAATACTGTAGAGAAATTATCCATTTTCTTTAGCCTCCCATACTTTGGTAAAAAATCAAACGTATTTGTAAATGAAATTAAGAAGACTAAATATATTCTATCCATATCTCGACCCAAAATTCATATTAAATGATGGGCACCATATTGGATGCTATTTCAGCTATAAGGACCGAATTCCATTCCCTTTCCGCTCCTCTGTAATTTATAAATATAGTTGTGAATCTTTCGATTCATCTTGTATTGGTTCGACCATTAGGTCAATCCATTGTCGCATCGAGCAGCATCGGGGAAGGTCGACTTGCACGGGGCTGATTCTAAACAAGCCAGACCCCTCGCCCATTCGAGATCACATCAAGGTCTGAAATAAATATGGATAACTTTAAAATACTTAGTCATAACCCCCATACCAACGAACTACGGATATTAGAATTACTTTACATCCTAAATATTAAACCTAATTTAAATATAAATCAAACTGAATCCAATCTTTATATTGTATCATGAATTATTGAAATTTTTATTCTTGTATTAAGCATCTTATCCTAAATTGCACTATTCAATTTTAGTATTTTATGAAAACTAAAAATTTTAACCCTTTACTAACTTAGTTTCTTAGAGTGCCGATGATGAGGCTAGGTCCTCGAAACGTTCGAACACAGATAAATAAAAGATGTTTTATCAATAGCTTGCTTGGTTTTCATCTTCATATATATATATATATATATATATATATATATATATATATATATATATATATATATAACCCGGAAAACCTTGAATATTTTAATTAAACAGTATCAAAGTGTAAAAGTGAAGTGTGAAAACAATGGTCTCTAGTACTCATGTGAGCATTCAATTATCAAAATAATTATGACATAGTGAAAACTGATTATAAACCGTAATAGGAATAGCAGAAAAGGATCATTTGTCCATTTTAAATTAAGTCAACATGAATTGCATCTATTAATTACACACTTCATCAGGAGTTAATAAATAATGGCAGATTTAGATCCTGCTTCTTCATCTTATTGCTCTATTCCCTTTCTTCGCTAATTATTATCCCCAATATGTCCCACTCCTGCCTTGAATATATATATATATATATATATATATATATATATATATATATATATATATATATATATATATATATTAATAAAATTATTGCAGTAACGCAATTAATTATGCGGTTAAAAGGCTATTTTTTGGCAAACCAGTCTTCCTCAAAGCCTTTGGAAAGAGCTCTTCTCACATACACGAAAAGGTAGCACTTAGAATAGGCGTTCTCTCAGATAGCCAAAAAACTATCTTTCGATTAGCGTTTTTAAGTGTCACCCATGCTTTTCGAAGAGAATGGAAAATTTCTTTGATTCTCCAATTTCGCCTCGCTTTATAAATTAAGAAAATTATTGCAGTAACGCAATTATTAATAAATGTATTTATTAATACATCATACTTTTATGCGTGCATGCACCCATACCTACACACACCATGTGCCCATCCGCTTTAAATTCTTGAAAGCCTTTTCGCAATACCGATACATGGTTGAAATGAAGCTAACCCTTGGTTTCTTGCGTTGCAGTATTATGGAGCTTCGCAAGGAGAAGTCGAGAGACGCGGCCAGATCACGGCGAGGGAAAGAGAACTACGAATTCTATGAGTTGGCCAAGGTAAGGAAACAATACCAAATCCCCTTTCTTCTCTCATCCATTTCACATCACGCCATGGGGTACGTGAGTGGACTATAGGCATTTAGATGTGACCAATACGGGCATAACACTGAACAGGAAAGAAAAGATGAGATAATAGAAGGGATAAATGTAATGAAAAAGGGATTACGCCAGTGATTTCGTTGTACCGAATTAAGTTGGGGGAATTCGGGGGTAGGGGTGACTAAAGTAACTATCAAAAGTACGATAATAACGTAACAAGCAGAGCTATTTAAATGTTGCGACTATTTCAGGTTTCATACTTATGAAATTGTAGTTTTGTTTCTAGATTTCACCACCAACCCAACTATCTCAGTAGTCCGAGTCAATGCGAGTTGCTGCAGTATATCTTGTCATTCGTGATCCCTTCACACTTCTCTTGCCTTTGCTCGTTATTTCAGTCACATGAAAGGCAATGCCATTTTTATTCTTCTGAAAGAGGAGGAAAATGCTAAAGAATTGTTTCCGTCTTTGATACTACCTGCATTCTTAGAAAGGACTAAGAGTTTCTGAAGTCGTAGTCAAGGAAACCAGTCTCATAAAAAGGATTCACACGGCAGCTTGAAGAATATATCTTAGTCTCGTACTCTTTGCATGAATATAAAAGACAAAACTTAAGAATCTGTGCCATGATTTTCATTTACAAATTTTTTTCTTTCACCAGTTGTTACCTCTACCCGGAGCGATAACATCCCAGCTGGACAAAGCCTCTATTATCCGTCTGACTATATCCTACCTCAAACTACGCGATTTCACAATCCATGGTGACCCACCTTGGCACAGAGAGATCCTTCCACCTAAGCCTTTAAAAAGTAAGTGTCGATATAGGAGTTAAAAAGATTGAGACCCGAGGTTCAAGTTTTGTTTCAAATTCGAGGCAATTTAGCAGGATGTTTGCTTCAATGAAGCTGAAGTCGAATAAAATTGCAGGACCTAGAATCATTCCTCGAATTCGAGCGATCATAAGGTTTTAAGCAGTTATCCATACAAATGTGAGTGATCGAGGGGTATGTCAAGTAATGGTACCGAAATTTGCTATTTAGTGGGATGATTTCCAGGACCCCACTTTGTTCCTCAGCGATGGTATCCGTATGAACCAAATCGACAAGCTCGACTTGGACGCTATTAGAAAAAAAAGTGATTTCCACGAGAGTAATTTAGCGTGCGATCAGAAAAGTCAAACAGGAAGCACATCTTTAAAATTACAAAACTTCTTAAATGCAAAATACAATTGTTTGTATAAAAATACCCCTAGTTTGAAAATTAAATTGATTAAATTTAACGCTTTGGTTTTAATCGAAAACTTCGATGCACTGGCATAAACTGAAATTTGGTCAGCAAGTGCAAATAGGAATTTAGGGAATGGTCCCCAAATAGTCAATAAAAATTGATTTAGAGGGAATGGTGGAGGCGTGTTAATTTACTTAGAAGATGGATGAGAAGATATATTAATGCTAGACTTAGATTCAAACACTTTGGCAGAGTCAAACTGGCAAGAATTAATAGTGAAGTTTCCAAAGGCTAAGTGTTCAGTACCTTGCTTTTTGTAGTATCTATAAATGGCAAGGCCAACAGTTTACTCAGTAAAGTTTTAAAATTCGCCGGGGACACGAAATCAGTAAATCTAGCAGCTTATACATATATACGATATAGTGAACTAACAACGTAACATAGACAAAAAGTTCACATAAATAACAAAGATGCGCAAATTCAAAGTCCCATCCTTAAGTTGTCTCTACTTAAAAGCATATTATCAAAATGAACAGATATATTCTGGAGTCAGCTCAGAAAGGCACCTGGAAATCGAAATTTCCACTGACCTTAAAGTATCTAAATTTCCTTCTTATCTACAAATCTCTCATCTGTCCTCAAATCAAGAACGGTCTACAGCAGATTCAAAGTAGTGCAACTAAATCGATCTGTGAGCTAAAGAACAAACCATAGGCAGGCAATAATTGCGAGGTCAACAAATAAAAGAGTTTAAAAGACTTAAATGCTGGAGTAACCCAAATTATAGATTGCCGTTCGCTATAGCGAAAGACCAAACCTCGGCAAAAAGGATTCAAACAAACTAAACTATTCTGTGCAAACGTGAAATGGTGAAATTTTCTTAGTAACGGAAAGTACTTTAAACACGATTAAAAATCCGTTAGATGAGTATCATTAATAGAAATTAAAAAATAAATGAATGTTTACTGAACGAATGAGAAAGATAGCATTATCTGCTACTTCTCCTGTTTGGGTGCCTCTCGGTATCTAATAGATCTAGTTAAACTGTGTTAAACCCGATCTATCTACTGCTCGTCTTCTTCTCGGCTTGGGATTGAGCGATTCCTTGGATCTTTTGGATCTTTGCTGGCTTCATTCTGCAGTTATATAGTTTTTCTTCCTCTTCCCAAATGAATCCGTAGTGGACACCTATTTTTATTCCTTTCGATCACAAATTTGAAAAAAAAAACACATTTCAGCAAAGTGAAAAAATATACTAAATATGTCGGTTTGTATTTCAATACGAAATTCTGGTAATTCATAAACTTTGCATTACATCTATAGCATTTTATGCTTTCACACACACACACAAAAAAGTGCCGCATTTACATTCTAGCGATTTGGGGTCCTGCAAAACACCTAGTTGCAGGTGGTTGCTTAAGGTAAAATATCACATACACTTTCTGTCTATTTTATATATATATATATATATATATATATATATATATATATATATATATATATATATATATATATATATGTATATATATATATATATATATATATATATTTATCCGTGCGTATTTATGCGTGTCGTAAATTGGTGACCGTGTGCGTTGAAGTGAAGTGTCGAGTGTTTTTAGTCACATTTAGTGAAGTGTCCATAAATAATGGATGGGGCGGGACATGATCCTGGATCGGCCACCCTCTCCAACCTGTCACCCGGGGGCGTCAGACCCGAAAATCCCAACCCCTCGGCTAAAACTCTTAGGGAAATAAAACAAAAAAACCTCATAATCCAATATTTACTCTGTGACTCATTTCCACAAATCGAGAAATCTCCATCGGGAGAGAGGCTCGCTTTTCCCTCTAAACACGATTACCCCCCCCCCCCGTCCCCCTTTCGCTATTCTTCTTATTATTCTTCCTCCTTTTCTTTTGTTTTTTCTCCTTTTTTCAATCTCCTTTTTCTTTCATTTACGTTAGAGGCAGTGGGCGAGCGCAGATCCTTAATCGGCTCTTGATAGGACCCCATCGGATGTAACACCAGTCATATAGGATTAGAGCAATAGAGCTTGTTTTATCTCTGAGAGTATCGGGGCACCGCTTTGGGGATCCGGAAGTACATTTGGCTAAAAAGGCTGCCTCGCGCGCCCAGGGGACGTGTCGAAGATGATAAAGGAAACCTTACACAGAGAGACATAAAGGTTGTTTTACTTTATCCACATCAAAACGCATCTGGAGGAACTTTTTTTTACGACTATAATTTAGAAAAATTGTATGAGTCGCTGGACAGCGGACAGCGTACGGATGCTTCGTGCTTCGCTATTCTCCCTCTCTTTCTCCACATGCACACACACACACACACACATATATATATATATATATATATATATATATATATATATATATATATATATATATATATATATATATATATATATAATTGAAAATCACATGACACGTGATATATAATAGATGTATTTTAAAGGCCTAAAGAAATGAAAACTGGTAACACAACCCGGAAAAACGCAAAGGAAATTATTATTACGAGTACCATTAAGGCTTAGGAGAGAAAATGGGAGATATAGTAACATAAAAATAGGGGCAAACTATTTTAACCATTATAAGAAAATGAATAAAGTAGTTGGATTTAAACCCGTGTCATTAAGTGCTCTTCGCTCAAATGACCACGACGTTCATCGCCAGAGCGAAGAGCGCTTAATGACACAGGTTCAAATCCAACTCCTTTATTCATTTTCTTATAACGGTAAAAATAGTTTGCGCCCATTTATCTCTTACTATATCTCCCATTTTCTCTCTTAAGCTTTAATGGTACACGTAATAATAATTTCCTTAGCGTTTTTCCGGGTTGTGTTACCAGTTTTCATTTCTTTGGGCCTTTAAAAAAGAAAAAAGAATATATATATATATATATATATATAAGATAAGACCATCAGCAACATCCTTATTTATTGTAAGCAACGTTTTGGATTACCTAATCCATATCAATCAAGGTTTAAGGGAATTTAAATTTAAAAATAAACTAAAATAAATAATCATGTATAGTGAACTTGATAGAAACTATATAAATTACCTAAAGCTAATAATTCAATATAATAATACATGAATAAATTTAAAGCAAAAGAGAGACAAAAAACATCAACTATTTTTAGCGAGTCAAGAGAAAGACAGGAATTTAGAGAAAAAGGACATCAGCCTTGCATTTCATGGCGTGGTCTCTGATGGAGAGACATCTCCCCATTCTGCAACTAACTTTAAGGTGTGTAGATGCCATCGAGTGTAAGGTGCGAATGGTACTTCCTATGTAAGATCCCTGTCAACATTCAGGACAAGAAAAGTATCATATATAGGAAGTAACATCCTTGTTGTTAATAATAACAACCAAGAAACTTCAAACTTGTTAAAAATTTCTAACAACCAACCTACCCATAATGGCTTTGGAATTCAACGCTTATGATTTACCGGAAAACTGGATTGAGAATGAGTGATAAAAAAGTTGATGGATGAGTGATTAATTGAGAAATAAGTAATATAAGTAATAAATGAGTCAGTAAAGTAATTTATCAATGACATCAGTTTAAATAGGTAATATAAAATGGAGCCTTAACAATTGTTTCACAAGATCAATCAACCAAAAATAAGCATAAAAAATGGTTAACAAGGGGACAGAATATGAATTGAGTAATTTACAAAAGAGGGCAGATTATTTTATAAAGTGTCGTCACCATTCTTTCTAAACAATCATTGGCCAAAAGCTGATAAAGGTCGCAATGTTCTTTCGTATGTCGATATATAGAGCATCTGAGCTCCTCTGGGAATTTATGGAATATGCCGCGCTAATTCTTTTTTACGAATATAAAAGTAAATTTGTCTGCATATCGACTTTGCGTCAATGAGCTGTAATGTTTTTGGAGCTTAGAAGGGAATGCAAAACATTCGGCTCTCATTAAGGGACCTCTGAGTGGGAAATATGTATGTAGATTAACAGTCCAGCGTTATAATCAAAACAATGGAAAGCATGATTTTATGATATATATATATATATATATATATATATATATATATATATATATATATATATATGTATATATATTCATATATTCACCTAGATTTATTTTACAAAGCTTGAGTCTTATATTCAGTAAGAAGGACAAAACAAAGAAGGCGGGTCCCATCTTTAATTCCAACGTTTCGGGTTATTACAAAACCCATCTTCAGGAGCTAAAAACAAATTCTAAATGAGTAATCTAAGCCTGTTATTTATGTTTTTAGTCTTAGATTACTCATTTAGAATTTGTTTTTAGCTCCTGAAGATGCGTTTTGTAATAACCCGAAACGTTGGAATTAAGGATGGGACCCGCCTTCTTTGTTTTGTCCTTCTTACTGAATATATATATATATATATATATATATATATATATATATATATATATATATATATATATATATATATATATATATATATATATATGTGTGTGTGTGTGTGTGTGTGTGTATGTTTCGCATAGATTTCATGGATATTTATTGGTCCAACTCACGATGGCTACAGCATTTAGCACCTACCGCAAAGTAGACTTGCATCGAGACTCCATCATATGAATAACCACCCCCGAAGTGCATTAATTTCGTGCCATAGCATTGAAGTCTGAGTGCTGTGAGCCCTTATATCAATCCATCGTTAAAAAAAAGCAGTTTTATACTATAGTTTTATATATGAACTCGAAAGCCTCCCACCTATATACAGTAATGCATCCAGATGAATGAAAACCCACACTAACCATGCATAAGTATAATTACATAAGCACACATCCAAAAAATAGGCGAATCACTGCCTTCAAACTTTCTAATCTTGTCGTTATCCATAAGCATATTTATTATATTTACTCAGGACAGAAATACGAGAGCAGCTAGACTCACAGATAGCAAAATACTCTTCTTTCTTAACCAAATGTTGTTGTTTCTTTCTTTCTCTCTCTCTCTCTCTCTCTCTCTCTCTCTCTCTCTCTCTCTCTCTCTCTCTCTCTCTCTCTCTCTCTCTCTCTCTCTCTCTCTCTCTCTCTCTCTCTCTCTCTCTCTCTCTCTCTCTCTCTCTCTCTCTCTCTCTCTCTCTCTCTCTCTCTCTCTCTCTCTCTCATCCAGTGGCGTGCGGTGACTTTTGAAGATGAGGAAGCAATTCATGTTTTACAAAAATAAATATGTTAATTGAAGTTAATATATTGTGGATTAAAAATAACTATAAAATTGTAAGCTACTCACTTTATTTAAATGTTATTTTTTTTCAACTTTATTTAAATGTTAAAATAGCTTCTGTAAGTATGCACAACCAGCTATCCGAGATGTTCTATCATATTGGCCTACATTGTATTTGCGACTGCAACATTTTGTTTTCGATGACATCTAGTGTTGGCGTAGGCCTACCTGTTTTTTTATAATAGTTTCTTTTTCATTATAAGTCATCGCACTGAACTTCCTCTTTAATAATTTTTCAATAATGTAATCGAATTTTCTCACAACTTCATTTGCATCCATTTTGTTTAAAAGGGGGTATCCCTTACAAAAATGAATAAACAATGCACCACATTTATCTAAGCACCGACTCGCAGCTACTGATCTCAAAGATACGAAGGGTGACTCCGATAGGGCTGCCAGAATACAGGAAATATTAACAAAATACTTAAGTACAAGGGCGTAGCCATACAGAGTTTATACTATGTAGCTGCTTTCATTCTCATAACCAGTATTTAAATATAACCTAAAAATTGTTTAAGCTTCAGAGCATAATAATAGTTACGTCCTTGTGTTTTAGACATTTTTTTGCTTTTTCCTAGATTCTGGTAACCTGGCAAAGTTGCCAGATGCAAGCCAATGACTACAAAGCTAAATTTGCTTCCTTTTCCGTATACAAATAGGTTATTTTTTTCTTAATTCTAACGCGGCGTTGAAATGTCTAGATAAAAATCATTAAACTCTAATGACTGTATATTATTGCTATGAAAGCAAAACATCCTTTGAACTATTCATTCAAAAGCACCAACAAGCAAAACTACATATTGTTGAAATTAAGAGAAAGAAAGAGTAGAAATCTCGATGAAAAGGATGCATTTCTTCAAATGCATACGTACTCATCAGGGTCAAACACCAATTCGATTGAAAGTGAACAGTACCGTATGGCGTATGCAAGTATAGCGTGAGAATTAAATTGATTTTTCTGTCATATTAATTGTTGGGGTGTAATTTCTTTTTCTTTTCTTCTTAAATAGGGAAAACATTGCTTCCTTGGCTTCCATTGACTACACGCCACTGCTCTCATCCTCATTCTCTATCTCAACTCCTCCTCCCTAACTCTCATCCTCATTCTCTATCTCTATCTCACCTTCCCCTTTTCTCTCTCATCCTCACTCTCTATATCTATCTCGACCCCTCTCTCTATCTTAAACCCCATCTATCTCTATCTTAAATCCCATCTATCTCAACCCCTCTATCTTTCTCAATCCCTCTCTCTATCTTTCTCCCAACCCCTCTCTTGCTCTTTCAACCCGTCTCTCTCTCTATCTCAACATATCTCGCTCTTTCACCCATCTCTTCTTTTCGATCTTCCCTGTTTTTCTCTATTTTTCTCTCTTTATTTTTCTCTTTAGCTCTTGCTGTCTTTCTCATTCCATTGCATTTGTTCTCTGATGCTATTTGGTTATATATCGAACGCCTCTCCCGTAAATCTACATCCTTTTCTCTTATACCTACGTCATTTCTGTTTCTTATTGATATCAAACCGTTTTTATCGATTAGACTTCTTTGTTTGTTTGACATTTAACATTCCCTGTTTATCTTGATTGTCTTAGTTCTTTTATATGTACTATTTCTTATACTTTCCGAAATATCCCTTCCTCTTCCCTGTGTTTATTTAATTAAACGTGACAAACCAAGCTATTCTTCTTCCTTTCATTCCTTTTTCATCACTATTTTCCTTTTGATTCATCTTCACAATACCCTAGTTTTTTCCCCCTTGTCATGACCTCCTTCCTTGCCTATTAGTTTGCATGACGCGCCTCAATTAATGAGAGAAGCCTTCTTTCGATGGAAGTCCTGTTCTGTGGAAACTCAATTTCCTCCAGATGTCCACGAGTAGTGTTTTATATGTATGAGATTTAAAGCTTTTCTGAAAGGAAAATAAGTAAACACCAATGTCTCCTTTCTCCTGTTAAAGCTATTTACCCAGCAGGATGGCACCAGCATATCGAGCCAGGAAGGGAGTTTTTTTCCACAAATCTTTCCATTTGGTAGGAAATCCGACATCATCCTATTTTGTGTTTGTCCTAAGTTTGTTTGATCTGTCCGGGGCGCAGCGAAGCTGATTGAGGCCAACCCCGCGGACAAATATACTAAATCAATCACAGATAAAAATGCAGCCGTAAGATCGATATTTTGGGTGAAATATTTTGGACACTTTTTGTTAAAAAAAAAGATGAGGTATTTGCTTCGCTTGTGAGTTTTGTCCGTTTTTAGGCTTTTATTTTTTTCGATGGATAAAAAATACCTAAACATATATTAAAATAAAGCATATTGGCGATGTCCAACGGAATTATATAATTAACGAGATAGAAAGAAGGAAAAAGATAAGCAAAAATGAATCGAATAAAATAAGATAGCCAAATAGGTCGAAATGTGAGGACTCCAGCTAGCTACAGAATGCAGATTAGGTCGAAGGAAAATGTAACAACCCCTACGAAAAAAGTGAGCATTAAAGACAGGGGAACTCCAATATCAGGTAAATACCCAATATTTTCATACACTTATTCTAAAGAAAGAAAATTAGATAGAAACAAATTTGATTCACTTTACCACAAAACTGTCCGTCTCTGTCTGTCATCACTCCTTGTAAAGGCAACCAAAAGGACCTGTAAAGAAAAGAGTGAATATAGAGCAAGTGGGAAAGGGTTGGAATATATACAGTACCGTCCAAAATTAGAGAATAAAATAGAAAAAGTTACATTTTCTGAAAAATAATCGTTTAATTTCCATGAAAATTGCACAGAATCATCTTTGAACTTTGCTTCTAATTCAGCCCAGAGGATGCGTCCAAAACTAGAGAACGATAACTATAAATGCAGTCATAACCAGAAAAAAACATAAGTATGTCATAGACAAATTAACACAATAAGACGTATACTGGCTCTAATTCGGAATGACTTCGGTGCATCTTCACACGTAGGACTTCGCCATTATTTCACATCGTTGGGGCTTGATTTTATTCCATTCTTCTTCCAATCTTTGCAAGAGTTCTTCCATATTCCTTGGTTTCTCTGCCATAACATTCTTCCCGGGTGTCTTTCATAGGTTAAATCAGGGCTCTGCGGAGGTCAGTTGATTAAATCGATATTCTCAGCATCCCAGAAGTGTTTCACCGCCCTTGCTACGTGGGACGGAAAATTGCCCTGCATGAAATCATAGTAACATACTCCTTATGTTCGGAGAGAGGATCACATGTTCCTGAAGCAGATTCTTGTATACCACAGCGCTTACAGAAACCAGGGCTTTAAAATATGCACCATATCACATACAAATTTAACCGTCTCTTCCGTCCAACTGAGATTCAATCTTTCACCTGCACGACGCCTTATATGCTGCTTCCCATCCAATCCGAACAATTAAATTTTCTTTCGTAGATGAAAAACGCTTTCTCACTTATCAGCACTCCTTCGCCAGATGAGCTCTAATAAAAAAAAAATTATCAGCACTCCATAAGATATGCTCAGTAGCGAAGGCCAACTTAGCCTCTTTATTCTTCATAGTTATGAGCTGGGTCTCAGCAGGGGAGGGTGATATAGATACCAGCTCTTTCAAGCGACGGGAGACAGCCTGACGATACACATTCAGGTGAAGTACCCTAATGCTGTCTCAAATCGGACTTCATCGAGATCAGTCGCATCGTATGCTATGCAATTTTCATGAAAAATAAACTAAGATTCTCAGGAAAATGTAAATTTTGTTTGTTGTTCTTTTTATCTAGTTTTGGACGGTATAACCGCCATTGGAACAAGGAAGGTACGCAATCCTGCAAATGTCAGCTGCAGTATGCTAGCCGTACACATGATAGCCATTTGCGATAGTTTCTCACTTTATTGACATATTGTATCATCATTTTGGTCGATGTATCGATAGTTTTCCATAGTGAGTCTCATACGATCCTCACTACGTTGAGAGAACATAACAGGTGCTTCGACTTCGAGTGCCTTCCTCTTTATAGGGAAGCGGTTCAATCTGCAATCTTTCACAAACTCCAAAGATTAGAAACCGCTCTCGAAACCCGCCACACCTCGCTATCGATGGATCTGCTGTCGAATCTTCTTTCGATTTCCTTAAGTGAAATAATGTAATTTATGTTATAGGTAATTCCTCAAAGGACCTTACCATGGTTGCGTAAAAGGGTGGGGGGCAGGTACGGGAGAATTCGCACCCTATATGACCCGAACACTCTATGTAGTTTCCTCGTTACTTACACTAAGTAACCCCCACATATTTTTGCATCTCCCAATTTACCACTCATTACGAACCTAATTTTAAAAGTTTCGAATGGAGATGTCCAGTTGGTTTTCGCTTTTTAAAAATAACTAGGTAACTAAATAATTTTTAAATGAATTGATGGTATTTAATCAAAGGTGGCTGCGAAAAAGATAATGGAATATATTCTGACACTTTATTGTCCTCTCTTGATGTTTAGGCTTGGTGAAGTTTCACTCCTTGTTCACAACGATGTCTGGGCTCAGTGAGGATTCGCTCCTTGTTCACGACGATGTCTGGGCGCGGGGAAGTTCTGCTCCTTGTTCACGACGATGTTTATGTTTGGGCTCGGCGAAGTTCTGCCTCTTGTTCACGACGATGTCTGGGCTCGGTGAAGTTTCGCTGCTTGTTCACCAATACTTCTTGGCTCGGCGAAGTTCTGCTTCTTGTTCACGACGATGTCTGGGCGCGGTAAAGTTCAACTCCTTGTTCACGACGTTTTCTGGACTTGGTGAAGTTATTCTCCTTGTTCACGACAATGTCTGGGCTCGCTGAAGTTCCGCTCCGTGCTCTTGGCGATATCTGGGCTTGATGAAGTTCCGCTCCTTATTCACGACGATGTCTGGGCTAGCTGAAGTTCCACTCATTGTTCAAGACAATGTCTGGACTTGATAAAGTTTCCCTCATTTACGACGATGCCTGGGCTTGGTGAAGTTCCGCTCTTTGTTCACGACGATGCCTGGGCTTGTTGTATTCCGCTCCTTGTTCATGACGATGTCTGGGCTTGGTGAAGTTCCACTTATTGTCCAAAATTATGTCTGGACTTGGTGAAGTTCTGTTCCTTGTTCATGACGATATCTAGGCTTGGTGAAGTTCCGCTCCTTGTTCACGACGAAACCGAGATCTTTGTCTCCGGATCCTTTTACGGATGACCACCCAGAGTTTGGTAATTAAATTCTCGATTTTGAAAGGTAATCACTGTTCACAATGTTACACTTTCGTACCCTGAAAATCACTTGGCATTTAATTGACCAATTAAAAAATTCCTTGGATTATTTTTTGTTCTCTATCAGCTCATTATTCCATCGAGTTCGTGTTGCTTGAAAGTTTGAATATCGTACCCCTGTTCAACTGGCAAGCCTGCTTACGCCAGGCCCTTGTCAGCTGAGGGCCATGGTTTCCTGCATGTCCTGGATTACCTAATAGATTTGGAATGACAACCAATAAGCCCTTTTTACCTTTATACATTTATAGTTTATATAAAAATATATATTTAAATATGTTTTCAATAATATTTGACATTTGCCATTTTTAACAAAAGGCTTGTGGAAATTTTACTATTCTTTTTCCACGCTTTCATTTTCCTCGTCTACTCTGAATTTTCCTTCCGGGAAGACTATCGTTTCTTTCACCTCCAAATTTGCGCATATTATGAAACGAGGCTGATTCCCCCTGTTTGGTCCACTCAAATTGTTTGGTACCCCTATGTCGACGATGTCCTGGGATTTCTAAAGCAAGATTTTGACCTCGATGGTTTTCTTTTATTTATTAATTCATTAGTTCTGTCAATTAAATTTACTTTAGAAAAAGAAGAAAATAATAGCTTTCCTTTCCTAGACGTTCTAATAATTAGACAACCAGACAGGTTTAAGTTTTCTATTTTCAGAAAACCGAAAAATAATTTATCCTATGTTTATTTTTTATTCCGGTCATTATAAAATATTAAATTACCAGGTAATGGTCTCAGCACTCTTTCCAGCCCCCTGTGGGGTAGCTTGCGCTTCGCTACTAAGATTAAAATTTAAAATCTAAAAAAGAGCCGCCATGGTTAAATTTTTATAAATTTTCTGAACTTCGCCAATTATAATAATTTTAAAAAGGAACTAAATTTCCCCCTTTTCAAAATATCACGTTGCTAAAATATAGTTATATAAGAAGATATATAAAAATAAATTTTCTGAGCTTCACCATTTTATTTTTGATATTATTAAAGAGTTATTATAAATAACTTTGATAAAAAACATAAGTTGTGACCAAACTAAGATGCAATTATTATTCAAATACTCAAAAAAATCCCCTTCTTAAATTATAGAGTTAGTGATCAGGATGATATATGTGTATATATATATATATATATATATATATATATATATATATATATATATATATATGTATATATATATATATATATATATATATATATATATATATATATATATATATATATATATATATATCAAAGAAGCGCAAGAGAATAATAAATATAAATCCATTAAACCACATTGAAAGAGAAAACGGAATAATTTTTCCTTGCAGTAATATTTTTATTACCTATTTTCGAAAAAATATGTGCAGGGAAGTGATTCGAACCATGCATATTGAGGCTACTCAGAGCACAGTGCACTAAGGGCATACTTTTAACTGTGATCAAAGCGGTGCTCGCTGCCTCAGTGTGCACGGCTCGAATCGCTTCCCTGCACAGATTTTTTCAAAAATAGGTAATAAAAATATTACTACAAGGAAAAATTATTTCGTTTTCTCTTTAGAGTGATTTAATATATATATATATATATATATATATATATATATATATATATATATATATATATATATATATTACAAGTGAATGAGAACATGAGAGCTGAAACCAGAGTTTTTTTAAGAGCAAAAGAAAGGGACATTAAAAGAGACAAAAATTAAGGAGAGCAGAGAGAGCTGAGTGAAGGCAATCCATAATGATAATACAGAAATAACGCTAAATGGAAAACACTCAAATATCCTAGCTGGAAGTCGAACCCGAGTCTCCCGATTGCTCTCCTTTATCTTTATATCTATCAATGTCTCTTTCCTTTGCCTTTAAAAATTCCTTTTTCTTGTCTCATGTGCTCATTCACGTCCATATTTTTCTCTTTGTTGTACAAGGTATATGAATTAATATAGTGGGTAATACATGGTTTCTGTGTATATATATATATATATATATATATATATATATATATATATATATATATATATATATATATATATATATATATATATATATATATATATATATATGTATATGTGTGTGTGTGTGTGTATGT
The DNA here is from genome assembly GCA_963969495.1 of Ceratothoa steindachneri. Lineage (NCBI taxonomy): Eukaryota > Metazoa > Arthropoda > Malacostraca > Isopoda > Cymothoidae > Ceratothoa > Ceratothoa steindachneri. The sequence continues at coordinate 160,992,198 of OZ018320.1, forward strand.
GTGTGTGTGGAATGTTTGGTGATATTCAATATTAATAGAACATATAACGGGAAACGTGTATTGATAAGTTACTTCTTGCGGGCAATGAAGAGGAAAGCAGCTTCTTGTTCGGTTCTCCCCTGAGTTTTTCCAATTTCACGCTCAATTTGGGGTCTTATGAAAGAGGGCGGGATTCTCTAAGCTTTCCTTCGCGCCTCGCATTCCGTCTTCCTCTGTAGGCCTCATTTGGGCTCTTGCGTCGTCGCGAACCAGGAGCAGGCCTCTTCCAGGGCCTGTTTGCCCGCTGCCGGTGACGACAGAAAGGCGTGCATCGGCCCTGGAGCCAAGATGTTATCAGCCTTCCTTTATCCGGACGCTGGCGATTCGTACGCGGTGTGATACGAAAAAAAGGCAGAGAACAGACAGATGGAAAAGAAATAGATAAAGAGAAGGAAGGGAAGAAAGGCTGGGAGTCGCACGGGCTGATCCAACTTAATAATACGAATAGTGAATCCCACGTGGAATCCAGGAGTTGGGTCCATAAAATTAGGAGTTCAGGAGATGCTCGGGGGTTATAAACATTAAAATATAAAGTAATGGAAATGCCCTTGCGTAAAAATGTATTGTTTTGGAAATCCCATCTGTTTGTAAAGCAGGGACAACACTCATACCACCCTCTGTTGTGTGTGGTAGATGGCGGCTAAACCCGGATAGAGGCCGCTGGACCTGGAAGCCGCGCACCCCACAGTCTTGTTTCTACGAGCGCATACGCATTTCTTATTACGGTGCTGGGGAAGGGGGTAGTTTTTACTGGTATTGATGCGCGCGCCAACCACACTTTGTGAGAAAAGGGGTTTATGATGAGAGATGAAATATAACCGTTCAGGAATTTATTCTGAATATAGCGATGGACTGAATAAATGGAATGTGAGGAAGAGTTTCAGATAAACAATGGCTTTTGAAATGGACAGAAATAATGGCACTAAGAATCCTATTGACCGCAATGGCCGTGGAATTAGAGTCACAGGGAACGTGGTCGTTACGGATGATGAAGTTGGTGCTACTTCCCAGAGTACAATGCCAAGGGCGTCAAAAGTAGAAATTCTAAACTTACGTAAGGGAGTAACAACGGTAGAGGACTGACGGCAGAAGGTTTAAGAAGTTAGAGGGGCAGTGAGGTCACGTCAAAGCGTTGATAATGACTGATTACAGACAACGAAATGTCAACTAGTTAATAACACCCCTTGCGGGTGTTGGAGCTAAAGAGGACACACTCCTACAGATGCGAGCGGTGGTATGGGTGCCTATATTACATACCCGACACCTCCTTGAGGGTATTTCAAGTCGAGGCAGACAATTTGGTTAGCTTTTATGGCCTGTCGACGGAGAAGGAGCGGACCATATTGACACTGGCGTCGAGAAATGCCGGCAAATGATGTAGGCTAGTCGTATTTGAGGGCAATCTCGTAGCCGATGAGACGAAGCTCGCCGGCCCATTTTTGGGGGGATGGGGGGGGTCTCCTGTTCTCTCACGCGACTATTTACTTAAGCCCTGTGGCAATAATGGCACCAATGAGGGAGTGGAATTCCCGGTCGGTCAGCGTTCTTCTCGTGGGCTTCTGTCGGCCCGTTCGTAGTCATAGTAATGAGAACTATTCTCTATATACCTACGAGAAGGCAAATTGCCTATCGAGGTGGCTTTTTAATCAGCGCCCTTCTCCTCTTGGGTACCGTTAGGTGAATCGTCTAGAACAGGTGTGGGGAACCTGCGGGGCCTCTGGACTCCATGCGGTCATCTTGGCCATTAAGAGCGACTTTCTGACGAATTCAACTTTGCAATCAAATCATTTTATTTTTTCCTACGAAAAGTAATCGCAAAAAAGTCATTAAAAATTCAATTTACTTTAGAATTGATTTTGTTTTTAAGCTGATGGATAGTCATAGTAATTATTTATATAAAATAATACGCAACTTGCATTCTATCCAATTAAACTTTTATGAATGCGGCTTACAGCTAACTTAATGCTGCTTTGAACACACAAAAAGTCCCCACGCCATCTTTAGAATGTGCTTTTCTTTATCAAGCGGCCTTTATTTGTACGTGAATTATCCGAAGATGCTGTGAGCTAATGATTTCTGCTAGCGCAACATGGACTTGACCCTCTTTAATCTATGTTGGGTGTGACTCGTCTTTATCTTTATACCTTTTCACATATGAAATCAACCAAGGTTAGCCTTGATTCAGAATTTGAAGGCGTAGGGAATCCAAAGTTCGCTTGCTTGTACGGGAGAGGTTTCGAGTTAAAGGTTCCACTATATTCCCATATTTTGTGTGACGGGATTTGATCTTTAGCTCATCTCAACACTCATTTCTTTACTCTTCATGTCTTTTGATTATCTTAACACTCCTTTACTCTATCTTCATGTTCCTCTCTCTCCTAATCAATGTTATTTACTTGGTGCTTAACTCCATTACTTGTGCCACCCCCCACCCCAAATTAACCATAAATATATAAAGCCTTGAAATTAACGCATGTTTTAGCAGTTCCACCAACTTCACCATTTCTTTATTAACCTTTATTTAAAAAAAAAATAATTAGGGTTTATTTTAAAAGTTAATAATAAAAGTTCTTCCTCTCTTTCGTACGAGTCTTGTCTTGTACCCGTCTTAGTGGTTGCTGAAGGACCGGCGGAGAAGTCGCATCTCACTCTCCCCGCTCCCCTTCTTCCCCTCCAACGGGTCTCCCTGCAGCGAGCTCGTCCGCAAGACCTTTCTAACTCGATTTCGCGAGAGAGCGCAACGCACAACTTTTCCGAATTAAGGATTACGACCGAATATTAAAACAGTTTTTTGTAACTTTTAAAATTCCCTCTTTTTTAGGTGGGGGGGGGGATCGAAGTCCGTTTCCTTGGATTTTTATTTTCTGGGGAGAAGGTTTTTTTGTCTTTATCAAGAGAGAAAGAAATATTTCTTCTTGATTTATTTTAAAATTGAACTATTCAATGTTTATAAATTGCATATGAACTTAGAGACAAAAAAAGAATAACTAACGAGAATCTTGCATTTTTGCCCAAGGAAAATTAGGCAGGACTAGGATCTTTATTATTACTAAAAGTCCTTTAGACCTCTAAATTAAGAACTAATACTATAAATGTGTAGTTCATCGACTTTTATTTTTATGGGGTAAGACGGGGATTGTAAAGTGAAGGAGAGATGGATAAGTAAATGGTGTTTTGTGCATTTTTTTTAATAGTAGTAGTTTACCACGGACCTGCACTCAATAAAGATGCCTTTGTTTCGCAGTGAGGACTTACTGATTAACGTGGGATCCGATCCAAAGGTATCTACAGGGTATGATAGCCACCGAAGCAACCTGAATAGGGACTCCATCCGGCGACTAATCACACCCGATGTGGCTTAACGCTAAAATCGGAAGCAGTTTCCACTCGGCTAAAACATAGCTACGGAAAATTATCATTTATATTTGGGTTAACTCCATCGTTTTGAAGAATATAATATATATATATATATATATATATATATATATATATATTATATATTATTATATATATATATTATATATATATATATATATATATATATATATATATAATTCGCTTCTCTATCTGCTGTGTCCTAGAATGGCTTAACGAAGCTTCGGTTAGAGGCTTATGTGAACTGAATATTGAGAGGGCGAGGCAGAAAGAGAAAGAGAGACGGAGAAGCGAATGGACGATGGACTTGTTTGTTTTACGGAGAATGATTGAGCTCAATGCTTAAAGAAAAAGAGAAATAATTGGTAAAATTAGAAAATAAAAAGCATGGGGGAGAATAGGATTGATTGAAAGATTCCACAGGTAGCAAAAACTGGCGGATGAAACCTCGGTTTGTGCCTTTAATGATTGATGGTTGTGTGGAGATGGTATAGAAGTGATCTGCGTGTGTCAGAACACGGTCGACCTTCCACCAACTTCACCCTCCCTTGTGTTAAAAATATAACTCATACGATCTCGAGACTTTATTTCATTATTTCCAGGTCCAATGGAAGTGCTGTGGTCGCATTCTCGCTCCTGTATCTTTATTTGAACCGCTTGGATTTGGCGGCTCTCGCCTCAAATCTCGCTTCGTGGACTTTGTTTGCATCGCGAGTGAATAAAGTTGTTTCCCTGCGATGCTTCTGCGTCTCTCTTGTCTTCCAATGGCTTATCCTTTCTTTTGCCTCCTCTTTGTCAGTTCACTGTCACACACCTTCCTTGACATCTCATCCTCATGTTTAGTCAGGCGATGGATCAATACAATAAACCGATCCCGTTTTTGAGCCATTCGTTGTGACATCGAAGTAAGCAGCCTCTTGCCTTCTTTATGTTTCGTGTCAGTATTTTTGGTCAGTGTTCTCCTGCAAAGAGAACTTGCCTTCGTTGGTTAAAAGGGAGGGGGCAGGTTTAGAGAAGTTGCGCACCCTCGCTGCCGTCATTATCACAAGTCTACTTGAGTTATACCGTTACTTAGGTCATATACCCTGTGCACATTTTTATTTTCCAAATTTCACAACCACCTCTCAACATATTTTTGAGTTTTCCGCCTGGAGATGCCCTCGTTGATTGGTTGTTTTGTTTTCTTTAATTGTAAATATAATTTAGTGTTCTTGATTTCCGTTGTGTTACTTTATTTAACCTTTTTTTGTCATTTTAGAGTCAGATTGTGTTTAATCCTTATTACTAATTTTATTTAATCAGACAAATGCGGTTCTTTTTGCATGAGGGGAAAACTGGAATAGACATTGTATCAATAGACTAACTTGGATCCCGAATCCGGCTCAAAGTCCTCCAAGAATCACTTTATGCTTCCCACTTGAGCACTATTACCGACTACCCCTCCCCCCCCTCCATCTCCCTTAACATATAAAGGCTGAAATGTAATTAACATTTATGAAGCATTTTGGGGCTGATCATAACACTGATAAGGCCAGAACGGATTTTACCAATCACCGCTAATACATAATCTGAAAACTCAATTTTAATACCCACCCCCCATACACATATTGCGCATAGAACCTGTTTAATCCACATTGCCTACATTTCCCCCACCCTGCCCTTTGGACAGACCTTGAATCTTGATGAATCTGAATCGCAAATTTGTCTCAGATTTAAAAGATTCCCATTTTTGGCTTTACTTGGGTGGGCACTGGTTCAGATCTCGCCTAACCTGAATGTAGAATGTCTCTTTTCTCGTTTTTTTTTAACTACCTATCATAATGAGCCCTATTTCTCAACCCCTAGAGTTGATTGAGGTTCAAGGTTCGACCGAATAATTTCTAGTCTTAATACAAATCTGATTAAAGTTCTGCTCAATATAGAACACTAGGGGAGAATTAGCGCGGAGTGAAGATTACAAATGTGTTAGGAAAGGTAGTCATTAATTAGTTTTTAAGTTTAATTAATTAATATGGCCATAAGAAGCTAAGGGACCTTTAGGGGTCACTTTTATTGAGACGCATATACACTGACGTGCCAAAGGTTAATGAATACGTACATAGTATCATGTAGGAGACCCCATATTCTAGCGAAGTGGACCATAAACTTCCGGAGAGATGTTGACCAATGCCCTCTCGATAGCTGTAAAAAATCATATGATATTTGTCAGTGCCGAATTTTGGGTGCGAATAGACCTGGCCGCCATGTCCAATAAATCCTCGATTGGATTCATGTCGGGTCAACATAGTGGCGACATCATTCGTCGGAGCCCTCCAAAATGCTCCTCGAACACATTCTGGGCAACTTGGGACCAATGGCGTCATGTATTATCCTGCTAAAACATCCCATCTTTTAGAGGGGGGAAAGGGGCGGTACATGCAGTCCATGCATGGTGATCAAACAGTATAACGTAATGGTCATCGGTCAATGACGTGTTTTAGCGGACCCAACCCATCCCACCAGTATAGAACCACCATCACCCTGGACGGTGCCTTCTTTATAATTGGGGTCCACGGCCTCTTGGCGTCTGTACCACACCTGAGCCTTGCCATCAGCCCGAAACAACTGGAACCATGACTCACCGAACCACGTCACATGTTGCCAGTCATCCATGATCCAATTAGTGATATTACTTGAGCAGGCGTGGCGCTCTGCCCGGTGTTATGGCGTTAACAGGGGCACTCTCCGGTGGCCCTCCCGCTCCCATATTCCATGCAAAGTAAAGAACGTTGCCCTAACATAGTGGATGTGTATCGGATACCACCTCCTCCATTAAATTTGGATGCGATTTGAGTCAATGTTTCTTGTCTGTTAATATGGTCAATTCTAGCTGGTCACGATCATTAAATACCTGTGGTCACCAGTTTCGTGCGGTGACTTTTGAAGATGAGGAAGCAAATCTTAATTGAAGTAAATAAGTTGTTCCTTAAAAATAACTATAAGATTGTAAGCTACTCACTTTATTTAAATGTTATTCTTTTAATATTATTATTTTAAATTTTATTTGAATTTAGCCAAGATGTTCTATCATATTGGCCTACATTGTATTTGCGAGTGCGTAGGCCTACCTATTTTAATAAAAGTTTCTCTTTCATTTTAAGTCATCGCACTGAACTTCCTTTTTAATAATTTTTCAATAATGCAATTGCATTTTCTCCCAACTTCATTTGCATCCATTTTGTTTAAATGGGGATTATCACTTAAAAGATGAATAAACAATACGCTTCAGAGCTACTTATCTCAGAGATACGAACCGTGACTAATGACTATGCTAGGCCCGGCAGAATCACGGAAATATTAACAAAATGCTTAAGATTTAAGAGCTTAACCATACTAGAGGTTTGCTATTTAGCTGCTTTCATTCTCTGAACCAGTATTTAAATATAACCTAAAAATTTGTTTAAGCTTCAGAGCATAATAATAGTTACGTCAAAGGGGGTCTTAGATATTTTGTTCTTTTTTGTAGATTCTGGCAACTAGACAGGGTTGCCATATACAAGCCGATAACTACAGATCCAAATTTGCTTCCTTTTCTGTATACAAATAGGTTATTTTTTTTTCTTAATTCTAACACGGCGTTGAAATATCTAGAGAGAAATCATAAAACTCTAATGACTGTATATAATTGCAAAGAAAAGCAAAACATATTTTAAACTATTCATTCCAAAACACCAAAAGGCAGAACTATTATTGAAATTAAGAGAAATAAAAGTAGAAATCTCGACGAAAAGGATGCATTTCTTCAATTGCAGTCGGGCTCATCAGGGTATAACGCCAATTCGATTGAAAGTGAACAGTACCGTATGGAGTAGACATGTATAGGCAAGCATAAAATTGAGAATAAAATTGATTCTGCTGTCATATTAATTGGTTGGGTGTAATTTCTTTTTATTTTCTTCTTAAATAGAGGAAGCATTGCTTCCCTTGCTTCTATTGACTTCACATCACTGGTGGTCAGCGAATGTGCTGTCCACGGCGTGTTATAATGCCTTACATGAGATATTCTTGCTAGACACTTGACAAAGTAGACCGGGGGGAATTCAAGTCCCTATGGTTTCAGAAATAGAATGTCTCATCGCCCTGGCACCCACTAATATGCCCCGTTCGAACTCCGGTAATTCAAGTCCTCTTGCCATGAGGAGACGACCCAGTGCCTATACTGACTTACGAGATGTCAGATTATAAGTGATTCCGGTCTGAGAATTTCCATAACGTTACGGTACAGCAGCGTGACCACCATTGCCTTTACACACTCCTCTTCCTTGATTTATGACATTTCAGTCTACTTTTGATCACTGCGAGCGTTTAAATCAGTGATGAAGCGGAGGAAGGAAAAGGAAGGAAAAAAAAGTAAGGAAATGAAAGGTAGGAACTGAATAAAACTAAAGGAAGTGAAGGAAAGGAAGAATGGACGGAGTGAAGGAAATACAATGAAGAAGTAACGATGAAAATGAAGAAAGAAAAAAGGAAAAGAATGGTAACCGAATACCTTTGCTTCTCCGACTCATCACAAACACTATCCGACTCCCTGCGAGAAGTGTGTAGGTGTGCGTTGGTGTTTGTGTGTGAACTCATACAGAGAAAAAAGAAAAGTGGTGAGACAAAACGAAGGCATGAGTGAATTAGGAAAGGGAAGAGGGACAAATGTGAATAAGGGTGTGCAAAGCAGAGTCCCTGCAAAATAAGACTGAGGGGACTGGCAGTCCCAGCATAGGACAACAGAGAACGCACTGCAGAGCTCCAAGAGTCGCAATTACGCCCAAAAGGAAGTCAAAACATAGATTTTCGGACTTCAAACACATTTGCATTTGAGTAAATCTGTACGGTGTAAGTGTGTTTATGTGGCTTTTAAACGTGAAACTACGTATTAACACGTGTTTGTCTCCTCGCCGCAGAAGACTCAAAACTCCACATTCTGCGGAGGTATTAAAGTGGCATTCTCCCTATTGGCAGCTCGATTTCGAAGTTCCCCTTAAGAAGGAGTTTCATTTTTGGAGCCGAGGGAGTGAAGAGAGAGGACGGGGGGGGGGCAGGGGCACGCACTGTGAAAGAGGAAAGAGAACTTTACGGAAAACTTTGCGTCCCCGTCGTCGGGTTGGAAGCCCGGTAAAAATTGGTAGAAATGCTGCAATTGAAAAATATTCAATGAAAAAGTTGGGGGAAGTCGGCGTATCCGGGTTTTGTGGAAACGTCGGTCATACCAATGAGGGAAAAGAGTGAGGGTGTATCTCAACCTCCCTTCAATGGTGGTGAGGCGGAGAAGGGAAAGGGGAGAGAGGTATTATCGTAAGCACGAATGCACACTATCACTCGCTAGCAGAAAAAAAAGAAAGTAGAGAGAGAAAAAAGTGTGTTGCCAGTGGTAAGCTGACTGAAAGGATGAAGTTGACAGTGATCAATTTAGACCTATGCTTTTGTCCGTTTTTTAATGCCGTTCCAATAAGTTCACTTAGGGTTGACGACTTACTTTCACGCGTTGCTATTCTCAGCTTTTAATGACTTTCCATTCCTTTGTTTTGCCTTCTACTCATTGTTATGGCCACGGAGAAAACGCCATTGCTTTCGTCCTCTCCAATAGTTGATCCGAGTTCTTTCGGATCAAACTTCCTTCTCGGCTCTTTCTCAGGGAATCTGTTGTCCTCTATGACCTTGTTTTCCTTGCTGTCCCTCTTGAATCGGAAGTAATCTAATGAATGCCCCTCGCATATCCGCTCTCTATAAGGGCTTTTTCTACAATTGGGATCTGCTTATATGACTTTACTTTTTGTGAAATGAAGCTTCCATTTCTGAGAAATTCAATAGAAATCAGACGCAAATCCTCTTTTTTCACCCTACTCATTCATGGTTTCGACACCTTTATTCACTTCCGAGAACTGAAAATGCTTCTCTTCTATTTGCATCTATCAAGTTTAGGGCGTCGGGAATAAAATTTCTACTTATTTAAATGTGTCTTATTATGCCTACTTTATCCTTTATAGTTAGTGCAGTTTTTTTTCTACTCGTGGCTTCACCGTCATTACAACAGCCATTGCAATTTGTCACATTTAATGGTAGTAAATCTTCACTTTAATCTTTGTGCCAAACCTTACCTGAAGAAGAAATACTTGAGTGAAGCCAACGAGTTAATGTAGGGTATCCATTTAAGATATTGGATATAATCATTTCTAAAAAGAAAGAATCGATATGACCATAGAAAAGAAAAGCTCCCTTTGACGGAACATAATATGACTCTGAATGACATTCCAATAAAGCGCATACCATGATCATGTTGCAAAGGTCACCACTTCATTTCATCAAGCCAATTAAAAAGTGGAGTAAAAATGACTAGCGTGGGCGATGAGATCAGTGGAAAAAGATCGAAGAGTAGGAAGACAGTGAGGAAAAAGGTAGCAAACTTCACCAAGGCCTAATGGTCATGGAACAACGTGAGTGTATCCAAAAAACAAATGAGCAAAACAATTCTAGAATTTCCGAGCTGAGACTCTTCTAAAGACGGTTCTCGAGGGGAGATATTAATTGTGGACTCTTCAAAGCCAAACCTGTTCAACGAAGTGACTACAGAAATTTCAATTTCAAAGGATAGGGAGAACGGGAAATTATCAACATGGTTTCTTTACTTCTTCACCAACCTTTGCTTGTACTCTAAAGATTATAACTCGGATAAACTAAAAGGAAAAAAAGAAGACATTTAACAGACTCAATCAAAAGGATTTTTCCTCAAAATTTAAGGCGAAAGCCAACGAAGGGAAGATCTGTAATGTAAGCAGTCAAGATAGAGGAGTCCCTTTGCGGCCATTGGGGATGGGAGGGAACGTATCTGTGAGACTTGAGGACAGAAGGGGATGCGATCCTATAAAGAGTATTGTTAATTGGTCCGAAATTAAGGGATTTTGAATAAATTAAGCGTGACACAAACGCCAACGTCTTCCATTTCCTGCCGGGAATAAGATACAGCGAAGATGCCACCCGATGCTCTCTCTCTCTCTCTCTCTCGCACTATCGAAACACCTTCAAAGAGGTTGGAAAAGACAAAATGATATATATATATATATATATATATATATATATATATATATATATATATATATATATATATATATATATATATATATGAAAAAAGGACAAAAAATCAGCCTAGACTGGAATCCGAACCCGCGATCTTACGCGGGCAAAAGCGCAGCCATTAACTAATGTGTGAAGTCGCGGGTTCGAATTTTTGTGGAGGCTGAGTTTTGGTCGCGTGTTCGCAATCCTATAGTTACTATGTCGATCCGTAGGTTGGGCGGTCTGATGGTAACCGTTTTACTTTCTCATGAGTTTTTTGGGCAATAACATCGTAACTATTCTGCCGATTCTAAAGAAATTTGAAACCATTATGTTGTTTTACATTCTCGTTCGAATGATATAGTTGGCAAGGTCCTTCCAAGGTTAGCCCATGAATTATTAAAAGTTTTAAAGCTCGTAGGGTTATATGGTCATAAGTCAGGATAATTGAGAGCACGCGACTTAGGTCTGTTGATATTGTTCCTCATTCGCAATACTTCCATAATATATAAGCCATGGCTTCACCACTCCCTCCGTACGGGGGGAGCTTGCGCTTTGCTTCACTCGCTACCAGCCCTTCGGGCTGTTGGCCTTCGGTCTATTCGATCTTTCAAATCGATCGTGATCATCTCTACCCCCCTCACCACCATGTTCCCCTACCCTCTCATCTCCCTCTTCCTCTACCCCTATCACATGACCTACTCCTCCCCTACCTCCCATATCCCCCTTCATCTTCCCTAATCCCTTTAGCCCTCCCCTCTTCCTTTCTCCCCTATCCCTCCCTTTTTTAAACAGGGAGGGGGGGCAGGGTGAACTCATTCATAAATTAAGCTATAATAAAATTAAAAATTATTCAGAAAATCACATTCTAAAAATATACACTTTGCCCCCTCTCTCTCCCTTCCCCACTATGTACTCCCCTCTCCCCCCTTCCATCTTCATCCTCTCTCCCTTTTTCCTCCTCTTCCCCTTCCTTTTTCTTCCCCTCTCCAACACTCTACCCATAGGAGAGAAGAGGGTTTAAGGATATACAAGATAGTTAGATAGAGATGGAGTGGTAGATATAGGTGGACAGAGTGGGAAAGGGGCAGAGGTGGAAGGGGGAGGTAGAGGAGGGGAGTGCGGTAGAGAGGGGGGAAAAGGATATAAGGGTATATATATATATATATATATATATATATATATATATATATTTGTATGTTTATGCCTATTAGTGGGGGAGGGAGTCAAGATTTCTTAGAATTCATTAAAGTTGAGTATGTCCATTAAACATAAGGAAAGATGTGGTTGGCTTTTGTAAATGACTTTTTAGGAGTCAGATGGTCAAATCTTTGCATTTGAAATTCAGATGTGTCCCATCTGGTTATTTTTAGTGTTATTCTACGATTCGACGCTCACGAGTTCTGTGAAGGGCAATGATTTGAAAGGCGCGTCTTGTGAGGCGCTGCCCATATGCCAGTCTCGCATCATGTGCCTCTGAGAAGTCCGGTACGGGGATTAGCTGTCTACCGACCAAGGCCCTCTTTGGGGAAATGCTCTCTAAAAGAAGATGACAGGAGAAACATGTGATCTCGAAGTCCGAAGACGGAGTTGACTCCATCTTTATTTGTCTGGGATAACAATCGTTAGAGGACGGGAATAAGCAGGTTGAGTTTATATAATCATGTACATGTGAAATCCCGTTCCGAAAAACGTTTGTAAAATGAACCCTTCCTCTCTATTAAATACGGTGTGTCATTAACTCTGTTGCAATTAGGCTAGTCATAGATAACTATTCTTATTGCATGTGCCCCTTTTATTTTTCCCCTCGTCGGCATCGCGAATTGTTCTTTCACCTGGGTCTTTCTCATCTTTCCCCCATAAATAGTTTGAGTTTTATTCACTTATGACCATCATTACCACATTGATGAAGATGAAGGTCCACATAATACACTAGTAGCATCATCAATATTCGTGCATGTCAGAAGCATAAACAAGAATTTGAATGAGAAAGAAAATTTTACCTAACTTCTAGTTTTACCTCGTGTGCATGAATAAGGCCCGACTGTATTTGTGGCGATACTGGCTATCCACTGCAATTTTGAGGACCCAAACCCCCCTCCAATTGTTGTTAAAACGACGTTCTCTCAACCCGAGTTGTAAGGATGAAAGAAGGAAGGTCGAACGACCATTGCTATGTTTGGACGTGCGTTTTGCTATGCTGGAGGCCGAATCTTTTCGTTGATCTTCAACTTTTTTGAACATACAAATTCACCAAAATTTCTCCTTCAAAACCTCACTAATAATCTTAGAATTTACGATTTTACATTTTCGCCGTAGTAGCATTTATCATCCAATATTTTCAGTGGATTTATATAGCATATTGTTAGCTTAAAGCAAATATGATGCGGGTTCACTGCTTTCATAATCTTCTATTTTGAATAGAAACAAAATTACCGCGCCATTAAAAACCTTCCTCTTACAAATTAACTTGAAAAAACGTGAGTTTTCTCCTTGTTTTATATTTGCCTCAGATAAGGTGTTACTTATTACCACAATGTGACAATAGAGAACCTGCAAAACTCAAGAGGCTTAGTGTTGATTGTACAACTTCCTCCGCAATAACTAACGTTTCCCTTTCCCTCCCGAATCCTACATGGCTACCCATGCGACCTTTAGATATTTAACAACAAAACAGGCGAAACCTTTTCAGTGTTTGATGCAAATTCTTCTAAGGAAAATATGAAAAAATGCACAAGGTACAGAAAGAAAAAATATTGTCTTCTTTCTGTGCCATGTGTATTTTTTCACATTTCCCGTAGAAGAATTTGCATCAAACACTGAAAATTTTTCGCCTGTTTTGTTGTTAAATATCTCTTCGTTCTCTCGATATTTTTATTCCCGCACAAAATAAGACTGTAGTATACGTTTCTTTAGGTTGTTTTTTTTAATGGTATCACGGGTTGTGGCAGCATTGATACCCCTTTACTACTACCAAACACAGGGTTAGCAAATGAGTTTCTAGCATTCTAGTTAATGCTAGTTCGCTTTAAGGCCTGATTAGATGATGTGCTTTTGTAGACATGAGTCGCTGATTTCTTGCGTAGGACGTTTTGGCGATGATTTAAATGTGGCTTCATGGTGCCTGCATCAAATTGTTTCTTGTTTCTTTTATATCATCCCTTTCATTTATATTTCCTCAACCTTTTCCAAACAGACATTCACGAACACGCACACATACACATTGTCATTTTCAATTTGTTTGTTACACATCTCTGGTGCTACAGTTTTAAAACCTGTGTAGCTACTTCGAAGAGAGCAGCAAATGTATTTGCGTTTAAAGAAAAAAAGAAGAGGTGAATGACGATAGAACACGAGTCCTGGTTGACGAAATGTAACCCCACTCAGTTTCTGGTTCGAACCATAAGACGCTAGAGCAATGCGTGCAACATCGCATTCAACGAATCCCCAGAATCATCCGGTGCCCGGCTTTTCCTACCTCCTTTATGACGAAAGCAAGAATTCATTCGCCTCAGAGACCCCATCGAATGAAAGAACCTCGAGTGTAGTTACTCCACGGATGGATTCCTGACTTGGGTGGCCCAATGCTGTAGAAATCTGTGATTCGGATCTCACGTTAAGCTTTAGTCCCCACTGAAGAAAAATATTATATATATATATATATATATATATATATATATATATATATATATATATATATATATATATATATATATATATATATGGGACGTGGGCGTGTGTTTCCCTTTGATCGACACCGGGATGTTATTGAGTCGCGTGGCCCTTGCGTGCACTTAATAAGATTAGTGTGAAACGTGTCAACATATGCCATTCTAATCAGAGCACAGACCCACACACTGCAGTACACCACTTATGAAAAGGCAATGCCCCTTCTATCCCCTACCCCCATCACACGCGCCCTCGTAGCCCCATGAGAACGTCGGGGGGGGGGGCTGAGACAAACCAGACTGATCAGTGAAGAAAGAACGGCAATTTTGAATTCAGGGTAGAAATAAACAAATAAAGGATGGACAAAGAGGGCAACGGTTATAAAACTAGAATAAGGCTTTCAAATTCTAGCCACATGCTAACCTGAAAATGAACCCCCCCCCACCCCCTCCGTCTTGTTTTCTCTGAGAGGTGGATCTTTTACCGCAGGGTGCGCTTATGTCCCGCCAGGTAGGTCAATTTCCTCATTACACCGGTCCGTACTCCTGCCCTACAAGCCACTCGGGATTGAAGACGCTTGGTATTGTCCTCCGTTATGTCCGAGTCTTCGCCATTTTTATTGCCATTCCTATTCGTTATCACCCTCGTTATGCCCCTCCCCTCCCCTCCCCTCCTCTCTCTTTCCCGACTGCGCTCCGACTTCTCGCCATCCGTCTCCAATTTCCTTTTGCTCCGCACTCAATCAAGAGGAGAACGAAAACTTGAGGAACGTCCACACGAACGCTTCTCGTTTCAATAGCAAGCTTTTTCTTCGCCTGTCTGTCCTTCTCCCCCGCTCTTCCCCTCGTATACCGCCGCGAATCCATCCAGATGACAAGGCCACAATTCTCCTTTAAAGGCTTCCAAACTCGGTGTCAATCAAATCTCATCGCTGACCTCAATTTACTGCCATATGATTTCATTTAGACGCCATTAAAGGCAGCCTTGTGAGAGCTCTCTCCCTTCGGAGAGGGGAGCAGAGGAAAAGTGTTCATTAGCTTGCTTTGTCTCTTCAAATTAGTGGCAAAGCTTATTTATTCGTCTAAATCATCGGGGATATTTCTCTATGCAGAATTTTGTATCCATAATCTCATCAGTCTCCCCTTGAATTAAGGGATTAGTCGGTATTGTTCGTGAACTCGCAACCCTTAATGAGATGACTGTGGAGAAATAAAATTATTTACCTAAATGTGATTAGTTTAGAGGTATGAGTTAGCCTCGTGGAAACACCTTAACTGAAGTTAAGCCACTTTTATATTGTCAGTCGCCGGATTGGAACCTGATTTGGAGAGATGCCCTTTATGTGGAATGACTTATGGTTTGGAACTCGCGTGATTTTTTTAGATCCTTACTAGATATGCAAAGGCTGTTAGGTGCGAATCGGCAGTACCTGATGAAAACGCTACAAAACTGTTATTTTCCGACCGAAGTAGGTTTTTTTTCAGATTGTTCACATGAAAACTAGCTTCGTTTCAATAATTTTCTCCTATATTTGCTCATAGGAAATAATTTAAATAAGGGATAAATGAACAAAAACTCGCCGGCGACTAGCCTTCGAAATTATCTCCCGGCCAAGAATACAGAAGAATATTGTAAAGAATAGAGGAGGAATAGAGTCCAGTTAGTCCCAATCTGCAATACGTGCAAGCGGTTTGCAATTACAATCCGTGAGCTATTGAAAAAGCAGTGAATCATAAGGGATTCAGAGCACTGACGTCACATTTTAAGCCCCTAAAGGAAGAAATCATTTAAACGCACAAACCGTATCTAGAAGTAACAAGAACGCAAACCAAGAGGTGAGACGAATTGTTACTGTCTGTCATTCGCCACACTTCGTGGGACCAAATGGGAAACACAGCTGAGAATGAGACTGACACATTTGGAATAAGAATTGAAATTAACTTGACAAGAAGATTCACGTTTCCATAACAACTTTAATCTACCACCTTGCAACAATAGTAGAGGTAAAAAAAGATTAATGGTTTATTGTTAGAATGAGGGAAGGGAACTTAATTTCGTGCTTAGAAATTGGCTCTTTCCATCAGATAAGGAACCCCAGGAACCCTTTTTTATGAACAAAAAATGTTACATTTGATGAGAAATGGATCGTATACAACAATCTCTAAAGACCTCCATAAATAGATGCTAATATTTTTCTTTTTACCTATTCCCAAACCACCATTTTACCCAAGAACGATTATGTTATCATTCAGTTATGGAGTTATTTACATGTATTTATACAACCTCTGGCGAGAACAACTCACGTGGATCGAAAAATTGAAATTTGACGTTCACAAACCTTTCTATATTCAAAAACTTACGCCTGGTTGCTAAAAGAACTTGGTGAGAATAGCTTTCAAGCCTGTTACACTATCATGTTTCAAAGATTAGGGGCCTTTTACCCCAAATTGGAGTACGGCGATTTCATCTATCCTCCCGCCTTTGCCTATCTATAGCATACAACCGATGCATAACAAGGGACTAGCAAAATCACAACATTTATACGCGTGCCCCTACTCCGGGAGAACAACGACTTACTCACTTGCCTAGGAAGCAATTTATTCTCATTCAGGCTACACTACACACTATAACCCAGCCTAATTCCTCGGAAATCAAAGAGCTCGTACTTACTCTAGAGCAGGGGTGGGCAACCTTTTTTAAGTGGGTGTGCCAAAATTGGCCAAATCTTTGCTACAAAATTTTCTCGTGGGCCAATACTTGACTAAAACACAATGAAAGGAAATAAAATTAAAGATGTTCTTTTTATTCATTCCTAACCCTTTATGATGCATAAAAATTACAAGGAAAAGATAGTCATTTTACCTAAAAATATACATATTATCATATATTAAACAGAATTGAATCTTTATCATTTCAAGAAGAAAACAACAAATCCAAACTAGAGAAAGAAAAATTGTGGACCTTTTCATTTATTTACCATCAATGAGACTTCTGCTGCTGCCTCACTGATAACATAATTTATAACAGGATGTCCACAATGCGGTTGCCTCATAAAATAAATTGGAGATACATTTATTTAGTTTTCTTAAGTTAAGCATTTGGCTTCGCGTGCCGGTAGAAGTCGTTGGCGTGCCACGTTTGGCACGCGTGCCAAAGGTTCCCTACCCCTGCTCTAGAGGGTACAAAGTATCTCCAAGTTACCACTAGAGAGAGAAGTATGGACCACATCGCAATAGTACACAATACGAGACGAAGCAAGGTTTTCCCGATCTCTTTCTTTAACCATCATCATTCACCCACTCCTGGGGATCTATGGTTTCGTCTTCATTTAGATGACATCACGACGCATTCATGGAACTATCTTCACCCACGTTGACCATTTTCCGACTCCGGACCTCTTTCACAAACGAAGAATTTTTCTAGTGTTCAACTTCAACGACACACTGTCTAGCCGCACATCCCGTCTGACGACGTCATCAGCATTTGCACCCGACGCCCCTCGGCACTTTAAATGGTCACCCTGTTATCGTTTACTCTCTTCTCCGTCAATGTCTGCCTTCTTCTATCAACTTGCATCCTTCACCATCACTCAATTACACGATTATTATTCTATTTCGTTTCGTTTTTCCAGTACCTGCCTCGCTTCCTCAACTTGCGAGGAATAACAAATATCTCCGAGGGCAAAATAAATTTGTTTCGGTCGATCTTTCATCTAGGAGGAATATTAACTTTACCGCATTGATTCACTTACGCAGTAACTTCTTTATTTCTGTTTATACATTCAAATCTAGCCCTTTGTGTAATAAAACCCATAAAACAATTCATTTAACCTGGAAAACGCGAGTCAAATGCCTCGTTGGTTCATTATCCTGCTTATAGTGACAATCTAAAAAATAATAATAATAATGAGCAATTAAAGTGTATAAACTGTCTATAAAATAATACAATGGATACAAAATCAATTTGCAAGCATCGATCCCTGATAAACATGCATTGTCCTACATGCAACTGAAGGACTCCAGGGTGGAGTGTCAATTCAAGGGTCGTAATAGGTGAACGAGCACATAATCATACTATGATAGGGGCTGCGGGTAATCAGGAAAGGGTAGTATGTGGTAGTGAATAGTCCATGACCGTATCCAAATTAAGAGAGGTGGCCATCTGAACTTAATACCCTCTGTCACATTCACTAGACCTTTCCCCAGCGGATTAACATCGGTACCTTTAGTTTTTTCTCCTTTTTAAAGTGTTTAATCTTTTTACTACCCTCAGTTGATAAATGGTGTAGTGTGGTGTAGAAATTGGTCTCCCCCAGTGTGGATTTACAGGCGTGCAGCGGCTCTTGCCTGAAGCACATTCGTGATGCACACTTCGGGAAGATTCTTTGGGACCGAGTTGCTCCGACCAAACCTATTGGAAGCAAACACCCACCCCTCCGGTGGGGCCTGAGATGGAGGTGATATGATATAATGAAAGTGTTTAATAATAAATAAGTTGTAAATTAAGATATTTACACTCTAAATGCATTGAAATGAAATCACTGAAATGTATCGGACTCATTTTCATTTGACAACTTAATATGAAGTGAAAATGAATCGTAGATCAGTGGTATTGGTACTGAGGAAAGGAGATGACAGGTTGTGGTTAATGGTTTGGTCCATCAGCCCTTTGTTGACACATGTCCACCAGCTTTGAGTGAGAAAGAAACCTCATAGGATGAAAGCAGCACGAAAATAGTACAAGTGCACTTTTCCAAATATCCTCTGCTGCTACAGAACCTCCAGTTTTTGTGGGGGATTTTAAGTCTTGAACATCTGCCTGAATGTGTAACTGGGCGGCGGATTCTCCAGTTGGAACATTTCTGGCAAGCTGGGCGGCGGATTCTCCAGTTAATCCGTCTTATGTTGCGTGTCGTAAGAAACAACTAAACCCGGATAACGGCCGCAGGCTTGGGCAAACGCTCGCCCGAATGTTTTGTTCCTGCGAGAGCGATATGCAATGAAGGTGCTGGACCCCGTTTAGTTATGCTAATTAATCCGCCCCAATGTACGAACCGAGTGGGTGTGTAGATGAGAAAAAGATGGAAGTGGTAGTCATGTTTAAAAGAAGATTTAAGATGGATGTGAACGAAATTGTGACTCAGTGTGTTTTGAAGTGGTATGGACGTGTAAGAAGAAGGGATGTAAATACTCACGAAGAGAGTGAATGAATTATTGAGTGTTAGGGTGTGAGAAGGGTTGGAAGAGCACGTAAGAGGTGGGTTGATTGTGTGAATGAGTGTTCGAGAAAGAGAAAAGGCTAATTAAGGAGTAATTAAATAATATTGTACATGATGATACGTGTGAATAGGGGGTGTTTATGAGCACACCAGCTTGGGGTCATCTGCCCTTGTAAAAAATGGTTAGGGGCTATGTGCTAGATGCAGTCTAATATTGTGGGAGGGCTTGAAAAGTTTTTTCTTGGAATTGCTGCGTATTGACCCCACTTTTTTGGAAAAGGTTGATGATAATAATGGTAATTTAACATCTACTGGGCAAGAAAAACTCAGTGCTTTAGATTAGAAAGCAGCTCTATCTTTAGTACTCCAAAGTAGTAGAAAAAATCCTCGCGAGACTCTAAATGCAAAGGTAGTGTTCTCTATTTTTCGCTTTGAGTTAAAATCAAGAGGATATTATAAGTTAAATATAACCACAAATGAAGCCAAAATTTAAAAAATATTTCAAGTAAAGAGACGAAATAATCCGACTGAAGCCTTCTAAGGTGAGCTTCAAAGATTATCCAAGTGTAATCAGAGGAAAGAATATCATTACCTCAAATGCCTGAGTAACCACAAACATGATTAAGAGATCCATCCATACCTAATGATCATTTACTAGTAAGGACCAACTGAACCTCTCAGAAGAAGTACGGGCCCGAACCCTTGACTTGTAACCCCTACCTGAATTAATGGGCGAGATCACATAGAGACCAACAACCCCGGCCATCGATAACAGAAGCGGAGTCCTTCGACTCAGATAGATAACACTACCGCGACAAGGCCAATGTGGTATGAAGTCGAGAAGAAGGAAAAAAAATGGTAAGAAGTATGACAGGGAAAAGGAGAAGTCTTAGAACAGTTTACACTAGAAAAGGACAAAACTAGAAAGAGTTTCAACCAAGAACACCAGACTAACAAGATAATGAACACAGGAGGAAAGAAAAGAAATAAAAAAAGAAACTTAAGCGTTTACACATTAAAGTCACCTGCGATGCTCCTTATTGTGGAGCCTCGAACACCTTCTCTGCATCCAGAAGTTGCCCTCTCCCGTCAATTCAACAGCTCCAGTCTCTTCCTTGAATTAATTTGAAGTATTGCCATACCTCGTCAGGACGTTCTACCCCCTTCTCGAACCTCTATCAAGGGCTTTCGATATTAGCTCTATGAATAGGTCACCAGGTCACTCAACTCTACCTCCGCCCCACTTCACCCGGCGTAAGTTGCTTCTTCCCTTTCAAGTGAGCTAGAATCACCTGTTGACAGTTGTCATCCCGCCTTTTTGAGCACTTGCCAAATGAGTACTATTTTCCAAATACACTCGCCAATATGTCGGTTTGTTTATTATAATTTAAGCATACGATATTTTTAAAGTATCTTCAATTATGTAGCGACAATATCATATTTTCTAAAATTATTTTTTTTACTTTGCGTCTAAAGAGCATTGTGGAGGCTCCACACGCTACATTGGGTGTACTTGTTTTAAACTAAGCAAAAGAATCAAGTTCTGTTTAAAATGAATTCAAATCGGGTTCCGATGAAGGATTATAAAAAGTCCATAAAATCTCGATGCGAGAGATGATAGTTTATATTAAACATTTCTTAGGCCTCCGCGCACAGGCAGGTACAAGAGCAACGAGCACGCTCGTGAGGCACAAGTAGCTCTCATCAAAATGTTGATTTTTGACTCAGTCAGTAATGGATGGAGGGTAGTCAACAGGAAAAAGACTTCCCCTTCCATTGAACGCCTCCCGATTGAATTCATTCGTCTTCCCACCAAAGCCTTTCTGCGACGTCGCTCATGTCCCCCAACCTTAAATAACCCACCCTTCAGATATCGAAAAACCCTACGACAATCTAATAGTTTTACTTTTATATATATATATATATATATATATATATATATATATATATATATATATATATATATATATAATTAGGTAAGAGGCTATGTTGTATATATGCACTGTTGAAGTCCATAGCAGTGGCAGCGTTTTTTATTTTAACTTGTATTCTCTTTATTTTTTGTTTTTTTGTTTGGGTCTTTTTTGTAGGCGAGAAAAAAAGATTTGCAAAAGATATATTTTATTCAGAGACATCTTTCGACCGTGGTCGGTCATCTTTAGGAAATGAACAGAAATGGAATACCTTACAGAATGCTATACTACACTACATTATATATATATATATATATATATATATATATATATATATATATATATATATATATATTTTTTATATGGATTACGGGTTAGGCAAGTAGAACACCGCTTCCGAATTTAGCGTTACGTCAGATCAGGTCTGGTTAGTCACCGGATGGAGGATGGAGTTCCGATTCGGATCGACTTCCCCGCACATCAATCAATGAAGAGTGTTTGGAAGCTGGCCCTGTCTTATACATGCATTTATGTTCTTTAATTCTATTTTATAATCATTTAGTGGTTTGTCTTATGTAAAAAAAATAAACACTATTTAAAGGGTATCTTATAAATACAAACTGTTTTATTTAGCGAAATTATAATTTCTAATTTGTTCACATTATAAATTTAATTTATTGGACAAATTTCTTATATAAGAATCACTTCTTTTTTCTTCTGACCTCACGTGCTTGTTTCTTCGTCAGTTTGTTCGAATGACGTAATCTTCTTTCCTTTTAAACTTGTGTATTTCTTTCTTTTGTTTACTCTTCCTTGTCTGTCTCTAATTTGCTTTGGAGATATTTAAGCATTTTAGATCACGTGCATTCTTGTGATCTTTTCTGGCATATGATATATATATATATATATATATATATATATATATATATATATATATATATATATATATATATATATATGAGATTCATTCTTTGAACAATTAAACAACATTCACGCCATCATTACATTTAAAGTCGAATGGGAAAAATCAACTCATTACCATTTCTTGATGGCAAAATATCAAAAGTAAACGACGAACCTGTTAAAAGGTCCGTAGTTTCTTCCCTGTTCCTGCGAGCATATCGCATATGGGATCCTTGTCTCCTGCAAGATGAAATCTACACGATCATCCAAACATTCATTGAGCTGCTGCATCCCCTTTGGTTCATAGAAAAATGTCATTATACGTGAAGCCATAACTAAACTTTTACTCACCAGCTAATCTTAAGGAAAAGTATGTATTAATAATTATATTTCATTACCACACTCGCCCCAATTAATTCATTTTAAAAAGTTGGCACCGGCCAACAACATCTATGTTGCCTCTCAATACGAAAAAAACGATCCGAAATAGTCTGTCTAAAAATAGATCAACCGATAAAGAACCGAGGATTTATTATATTTCATTAAATTTTGCAATCAGGTATCCACTGGCGAAAGCAGCAGATTCTCCAAGAGAATGAAGGAGTACAAATGTGATATGCGACGTGGAAGCCTATCATCTAGCCTATTCCTACACATGTCAAATGAAGACCATTCAATTAGCATTGAAAGTAAAAAAAAAAATTATAATTCCCACAACTATATGCATAGGCGTTAAATATAATCAGATCTTATAAAGGAAATTACAAACTTCCAATGGTCAATTCGACACTAATCCCTTGATAAGCAGAAGACTCGTCCAGCCTCTGATCAAAAATGCCGAAGCTCCATACCGCCCCGACCCCTTAATTACATTCCGGCTTGTAAATTTGTGTATTTATTAGTTTGCCAGCCATTGAAGATGACGGATGTTTCCGACGAAACTTGGTTTTGTAATAATTCGACCCTATGACTTTGGTTTCCTTCCTGCCTATACGTGTATAGCTTCGTTCGTAATTTTGTTAATACATTTTGTAGCAAATATAAACTGAATACTTTGTAATAATTCCCCATTGTAACTCTGATGGTGATACTTGATGTATCGAAACGCGTCAGTTAAATTGAAGAAAGTGCTAAATTACTTTAATTTACTTCTACCTTTGGCAAAATAACAAACATTAGTCTCTGATGAACTTCGGTACGCTTATCCACAAGTTAAACAATGAAGAAAAGGCGAATATAAGACAAAGCGAGAAGATCGAAAAAAGAATTATTCATTCGAAAGTAGTGGTCGCTTTTAATAAAACATGCTATAATGACAATATACTGCAAAAAAGCTCACAATATGCACGCAAGTCAAATTATGAAGAAACACCCACAAAGGAAAGGTGAAAAAACGATTCCGAGCTCTTCGTCTCTTTATTCTCAATTTCAAAGAATAGCAAATGACATTGGCTTAAATAGTAGAGTGGAAGAGGTGTGGATTGATTATCTTTCTCCAAACCCTAATTAGGGAGCTTTAGGATTATATACACCCTAATTAGGGTTTGGAAAAGGGTAATCTCCCCCCCCTCCTCTACTCTGTCTTTTGCTATCCCTTGAAAAGGTCTTTGAGAATAAAGACGAAAGCGTCGGAATCGTTTTTTCACTTTTCCTTTGTGGATATATATATATATATATATATATATATATATATATATATATATATATATATATATATATATATATATATATATATATATATATATATATATACAATGACTTATAAAGTCAATTACAGAAAGGGGCGATGGAAATATAGAGGAAGAGTAGAGGAGTCAGGAAATGTATTGAGGGACTCAATAAAGGCAAGCTCCCCTCAGAAAATCCCTAAGATCCGCTTCCTTTAAGTCTTTTTCCATCCGATCAACAAAAGAAGTCATTTTTCAAGTGACCCCTTCGTCGAGGCGGCTGGTTTGCTCGTGTGACCTCTTTTACACTCGCCCCTCTGTCCCTCAGCCAGAGGCGCCGGGCCGTGGTCAGTCCAACCCGACTCCGTTTTTTAGGTCGTGAATTTCATTACGGACCAGATTTATCGCTCGGATTAATTCTCCATTACTGCCTCCGATGGTTTCCCCGACGCAGTCGATGGCACAATGCACGACTGCCACACAACCACGGTTTTAGGGCTAATTTTGTAGATGCCACGCACGTGTCTATGCAAGAGCACAACACGCCAACACAAACACACACAAAAACAGCAAATATTTCGAAGAAAAAGTAAATATTAAACATATTTCCTTATAAACACGAAAATGATGCATATTTTAGGTTAAGGAAGCCGCCTTCCTGTTCTCTTGCGCTCTCAAGGCTCCCCAGCAGCCACAGGGGGGTGAAGGACTTAAGCATGCAGAGGTCCGTGAAAGACTGGGTCCCGAGTAGGTGGTTCTAACCATCGTCTCCATGTTTCGTTCGAGCAGACGTTACATCTAGTGATCCCGGGTCTTTTGATGTCAGAGACCAGAATAAAGAGAGTGAAACGGTCCTGCAGTCCTTGCAAGAAGTACAAGTTAGTACTTGTACGTTGCTCTACTATTCACCACTTCCTCTACAGATCCCTCCTTACAAACCTTCAGTGCAGACATGCTCTCATTGGTATTTCGCCTTAAAATCGATGAACAAAAAGCCCGCATAGGCCCACAGAGATCTGTGGACTTCAATAGAACCTGCATACAACATGGCCTTTTACCTAATATATATATATATATATATATATATATATATATATATATATATATATATATATATATTGTAAAATAGAGTTAATCTGCATATTAGCTCCCAAAATAAATGCTTATGGGGGCCACAGAAAAAATTATGGTTGATAAGGGGTCAGTAATCCCAAACCGGTTGAGAATCACAGTTCTCAACGAGCCACCAAAGATCATGACTTCGTCCATTGACTAATTATTAAGAGACTTGAGTCGGCTGACGAGATATGAGCAGGAAGTCGCGAGATTCGGGCGCACCAGAGTTTCTAGTCGCGAGATTCAGGCACACCAGAGTTTCTAGTCGCGAGATTCGGGCGCTCCAGAGTTTCTAGTCGCGAGATTCGAGCGCACCAGAGTTTCTAGTCGCGAGATTCGGGCGCACCAGAGTTTCTAGTCGCGAGATTCGGGCGAACCAGAGTTTCTAGTCACGAGATTCGGGCGCACCAAAGTTTCTAGTCGCGAGATTCGGGCGCACCAGAGTTTCTAGTCACGAGATTCTGGCGCACCAAAGTTTCTAGTCACGAGATTCGGGCGCACCAGAGTTTCTAGTCACGAGATTCTGGCGCACCAGAGTTTCTAGTCGCGAGATTCGGGCGCACCAGAGTTTCCAGTCGTGAGATTCGGGCGCACCAGAGTTTCTAGTCGCGAGATTCGGGCGCACCAGAGTTTCTAGTCGCGAGATTCGGGCGCACCAGTTTCTAGTCGCGAGATTCGGGCGCACAAGTTTCTAGTCGCGTGTACGCGATTATAAGTGACTATGTCAGTCCGTCGATCGAATGGTAACCATTTTACTTTCCAATGAGTTTTTGAAAGTTTTGAAGGTCCTAGGTCGGAATAATTGAGACCACGCGACCTAGGTCAGTTGACCTCGTTGCCTACCGAAACATGGCGGCGTATCACCTATATTTAGGGAGGTGTTTGGACGATGGCCTTTGTTGAGCGACATTGACCAAGGAAAATAGTTTGAAAATAATCCACGCAACGATCAAAGTGAAAAGGAAGATGGAGGTCTATGGCATACTGCCCGTAATGGGTGTGTCAGCTGTAGCTGACATCTGAACTATCGCATGCCTTCCCGGCCCCAAAACACTTTATATCTTCCACCCATTTTCACATCCTCTATCTTCACTACTTTGTTTACAGATTTCCCCTCGCAAACTTTCTTCGCTTTACCGAAAAATGGAATCTGCAAAATAGAGAAAGGAGGGAAGGATCAAAGGTGTCAAAGGATTTGCTCGCGCGATTCTTTCCGCAGTCATGAACTGCAAAAACACGCCTAAACACTACTGAGTATTACACCCATAGGGTAAAAAAATTCCCCAAACTTGGTGAAACTGGACTTTCTCCTCCCATTACTTTTATGCTTAGGTGAAAGTACTGCTCGTATGGGAGCAATAGGAAAGTCAATCAAAGTCAACCAAATTATTCGATATGTTTTTCGTACTTTAAATTTTCTGAATGAATTTGATAAAGAAAAATTTAGAATGTCGATTTCATTCATTTCCCTGCTTACACTTAAGGAAATAGAGAGAGAGAGAGAGAGGAGAGAGAGAGAGAGAGAGAGAGAGAGAGAGAGAGAGAGAGAGAGAGAGAGAGAGAGAGAGAGAGAGAGAGAGAGAGAGAGAGAGAGAAAGTTAGTCAGCGAGAAGGATATCCTTATCTCCCTCCTATGTTTCCCTTGGCCTTCCTCTGACCCTTTTTTTTACCATCACTTGTTGCCTTTTATCCTCGCTTTTTTTTTCCCGAATCCTTTGAGGTTAAATTCCTCCTTATCATTTCGATGCTTTTTGTTCATTTTTTTTCATTTCCTTCGCTTCCACCCTTTATTTTTTGTTGTTTCTTTTCATTATATCGGTTTTCTTTTAGTTTTTTGTCTCCTTTCCGTTTTAATCTGTTAAATTAAAGCCTAATAACCAACGCCGTGGATAATAAAACATGAGGGCAACCCCATTCTAACCCGATATTGCGTCTTCTTAATTATGGGGAGACGGTGTTCCCAGAAGCTCTTTTAAATGGCCTCGCGCAGCGAGCCAGTGTTCGCATTTTGTGTGTCTATGGTCAGTTATCCGAACTTTGACCCTTTTTCTATAGATACGTTTTGTCATTCTTTTGCCTGTTTCATGTTTCTTCTTCCCAGGTGACAAAACCTCGCCTCTCCCCTTCGTTGGATTACGCAAGTTTCCTTTCCATTCTCGGTAATTCTACGAACAGTGAATATTTGAATGAAAATTATAAACACCTAAAATAGCGGCAAGTGTCGTGCTAAGGACAGATTGAGCGCTGTTACTTGAAGGGAATAAATGGATTTATGATAAAGATAATATTACCCGGCAAAATCTGACGGTGCATATACACTACCGAGCAAAATAAGAGAACGGTTTTCCTCTATTAAAATATTTTAAAAATTATGACGTGTAGGTAAATGAAATTTCCATGGTACATAAAAAAACGCATTTAATATATTTTATGAAAATTTCATATGATACAATTCTAAGTTCAAGAAATTATGCTAAATAAACTAACAAAATAAAAGCTTGACATGTGCAAAATAGGAGAACGAACATTCACAGAATTGCTTAGCAATCAAATACACTAGAAACAAAGCAAGATTTGACAACGATGATTTTAAAACACTTAATTTAAGGTGTGAAGCCTTTGTTTTCTATTACGTCGGTGCAACAACAACCACAGGACCTCACCAGTTTCTTGCAAAATTCTGGTCTTGCCTAAATGCTGCTGGTTGGTTCAGAGTTGTTCGGAGTGAAGGGATAATATGTTGTACGAGGTTTAGGTACCCATTCGCATTTACCGTTCCAATTATTCGCACTAGCGGACCAACTCCTTCAGACGAAAACTTCCCCCTCCCCCATACCATGACGATGCCTCTTCCATGCTTGGCAGACTTTTTAACACATTTAGGGTAAAGTTTGTCACTTGCAGTGCATCTAACAAAGCGTCTGCCATCAGATCCAACTCAATTAAATTTGCTTTCATCGCTGAAATGAATTCTCTCCTAATCTTTATCCTTCCAAAAACATGAGATTCAGCAAATTTAAATTTCGCCTTCTGGTTCTTGTTACTAATGATTTATTTGGTTACTAGAGAACGAACTTTTAAACCAGATGAATTGATGCAACGGAACGCTGTGAAATGGTTCATATCTTTGCCACTATTGGTCTTATTTTATCGAGAAATTCCTGCTGCAGTTTTGAAGGTATCCTTCATAGAGAAGCGTCGAATAGCTCTGTCTTCTCGGACGGTGGTTATGCGGTGTCGACCGACTTTTGCAAGACATTTATAGTTTTTGTTTTCATTGTATAACTTCAGAACACTCGAAATCATACTCTTGAACCTTTTTATCTCTCTTGAAATCGAAGAAAGTGTCATCCCCGACGTCACGCGCGATGGCATCTCTGCAGAGTGAGTAAAACAGCAATGGCAGTTGTACAGTTCTTACCTACTGAAGCAAAATGTTGCCAGATGATCTTAAGAAACTTCTAGAATGTTCCTGAAAAAGTCGTTCTCTTATTTTGCACATGTCAACATTTTATTTATTTAGTTTATTTAGTATAATTTCTTGAATCTATGATTGTATCGATGGAAATCTTCATTAAATATATTAAATGCATTCATTTATCTACCATGGAAATTTCATTTACCTACTCTTTATATTTTTGAAAATATTTTAATAAACAAAAATCGTTCCCTAATTTTGCTCGTTACTGTAATTATGTGGTAAGAAAGACCATCATAAATGCAAAATAACAATGACACTTGAAATTATTTTTTTAGTTCTTTGACCCATTTGATGGGAACCACTTTAGTTCTGCAGTGCCATCGTATCTTGCGACCTCCTTATGTTAGTCTCCTAAATTCTTTTTTACTCTTCCTTCTACACTTACTACTACTCCTTCATAACCTGATCGATTGGTGGAACTATTTCGACCAGAGATTTTAGATAACGAATTTGTTAGATTATTAAGAAGAAAAAGGAAACCCAGACAATCAAGTCAACAGAAGCTTAATAAAAAAAAGGAGTAAAACGGGTACAATAAAAAAAATCGGAATCATTCGAAATCGAATAACATGCCCCAAAAGGTCAGAAATTAAGGGCAAGATCAAAAGCATATTCAGCACCCTCTTGAGGTTGTCTCAAACCTTTCTCTCCATCGACCTTGGGGTACGAGAGCTTCAAGAACCAGAGCGAAGGCGGCCTACTCACAGAGGCTTGCTCTCACCATTCAAGATAAGTTCAGGTATGCCCCGAGGCGGCCTACTCACAGAGGCTTGCTCTCACCATTCTGATAAGCTCAGGTATGCCCCGAGGCGGCCTACTCACAGAGGCTTGCTCTTACCATTCAAGATAAGCTCAGGTATGCCCCGAAGTGGCCTACTCACAGAGGCTTGCTCTCACCATTCAAGATAAGCTCAGGTATGCCCCGAGGCGGCCTACTCACAGAGGCTTGCTCTCACCATTCAAAATAAGCTCAGGTATGCCCCGAGGCGGCTTACTCACAGATGCTTGCTCTCACCATTCAAGATAAGCTCAGGTATGCCCCGAAGTGGCCTACTCACAGAGGCTTGCTCTCACCATTCAAGATAAGCTCAGGTATGCCCCGAGGCGGCCTACTCACAGAGGCTTGCTCTCACCATTCAAAATAAGCTCAGGTATGCCCCGAGGCGGCCTACTCACAGAGGCTTGCTCTCACCATTCAAAATAAGCTCAGGTATGCCCCGAGGCGGCTTACTCACAGATGCTTGCTCTCACCATTCAAAATAAGCTCAGGTATGCCCCGAGGCGGCCTACTCACAGAGGCTTGCCCTCACCATTCAAAATAAGCTCAGGTATGCCCCGAGGCGGCCTGAGTGTTGGCGATCTTACTTGAAGTTGGACAAGGAGATTTTAAACTGCACTTTAACACGTGCTAATCCGCCGTGCCATTCGTATTTAGAAACAAAGTGCTTAGTTCGTATCTACAAGTTTTTTGCAAGAGTTTTTTTCTGGTGTCAACGCTTTCTCTCCGGCCGTTTCCGCAAAGATGACACCCCAACCCCCTTAAAATTTAATCGAAGAGGAAGACAATTGCGTTTACGTCTCTTATCCACGATCCTTGTTGACACAAGCGCCCTTCAGTGAAATTGTCCTACCCATCTTCCTCTCCCTTTCCCCCCTCACCAGTCGCCCACCATCTGCGTTCTTTGGCAGGGGCAGAGGTTTAACATTTTCCATTTACCATCCCAACATTTCCTCAAACACATTAATTAAGGTGGGATGATAACGACTGATTTCACACTTTTTGTCATTCTCAAGCATTTCTTCTTTTATCAGTTTGTTCTTAATTTATTGTTTCGCCAATAGGGAAATATGCATATTTTTTTTATACCCATAAAGTCAGGTTTACTAGTACATACACACACACAGGCTCAAATGCGATGGCTTTT
Organism: Ceratothoa steindachneri; assembly: GCA_963969495.1. Taxonomy (NCBI): domain Eukaryota; kingdom Metazoa; phylum Arthropoda; class Malacostraca; order Isopoda; family Cymothoidae; genus Ceratothoa; species Ceratothoa steindachneri. Next base: position 161,022,587 of record OZ018320.1, read on the forward strand.
ATCACGGTCAAGTAAAGGAAACCGAACCTTACTTCTACCAGCTGCTTTCTCACTCACTCCTTTCATTTTATTTTATTATTGTTTTTATCTTGCATCCACGCCTCCAGTATTCTTGTGTATTATGTGTTTATCTTTCTTCAAATGATGCTTTGTGGTTATCACGGAATGCATACGCATACATTAGCTGATGACGATATTCCTCTTCTTTAAAACAAATTCAACTTCCTTTTCTTCACCTCCCACAAACGCGTCTCTCCACTCAACTTCCGACCCCAACTGAGGCGAGATCTAATACCCGTTTAATAAGATCGAGAAGCTCCAACACAGTGGCGCAGGTTTAAATGCAAGGAAGCATTCTCACTCGTCTCCTTTCTTTTGGAAACGGAGGGAGGATTTGTCCTGAATTGAGCATCTGCCTTTGCCTTATTCGAGTCATATTTAGATGTAAATTCGGAGCAGAAATCGTGACTTTCTTCCCTCGCTCGAATCTCTCTTCTTACCTCAAATTGGGACCCATTAATCGGCCATAGCGATACGAGACCAATTAAGACGTCGCCTGATGTCTGCTCGTTGTTCACGGGGGCGCTGATCCGTGCGATCGCGCATCCGCATTGCATACACAAACTACTTGATGCAAACACGTAAACTACTGCGATTTTCTATAATCAAATACATACACTTACTCGTGTACGTTTTTGAAAGGTTCTATGATTTGTCTCGAGATGCATTCTCGTGCGCAAATGCGATATGAAGGTCCATATTTACGAAAACGTACATACATAAACGCATTGGCACATATAAAAGCAGAATGGAGCTGTTGTACGCCTTATATATATATATATATATATATATATATATATATATATATATATATATATATATATATATATATATATACATTTATATATATATATATACCCCTTCGGCAGACGATCGCAGCGTGTTGTAAGAGGTTTGAAGAGTATCGGTATCATAGATACCATTGGGACTCTGTCCCGGACGCTCCCCCGTAACCGGGGTAACAATGCCAATACCACACGAAAATAATTACCACTTCCGCAAAATAACTGCAATAATTACCTTTGTGCTCATCCTTGTCGTGAGGTTTCCAAGGGCGCATCTCCGACGCGTTGCGTGCGAACGGTTCCTCGCTCCTGCTCCTTCGCTGTTCCTCTATTTTTTCATTTCATTCCTACATCTATTTTCGTCCATGTTTCCCTTCCCATTTTGTCACAAGCTCAGGGCCATCTTAATTGGTGGTGTTTTACTTTGTACTGTCAGGCAAAAGGATTTCAAGTTCATAGGTTTGAGTGGCTGCGACTTTGTAGGAACTTCTTCACAAATGTTTGTACTACATCCACCCACCCGGAACCATTCTCAGGGCTAAAAGTATAAAACACACCACATAGATTTAAATATTCAAACAAACTTTTTAGAATTTATCATATTATTCATAAATATTTATGATAATAATGTGTATTTTGCTAATATGTTTGAATATTTTATTAATATTCTTGAATTAGTTAGTAATTTAAAAATGGCGTGTAATTAATAAAATGATATTTTTCCTTTATTCATAATTTAATCATTTTTTCCTAGTTTCAGCTTAAATTTACCTATAACTATTGTGTATTTAATATCGTTCTAAATAACTAATATAGCTAAAACTAAAGAACTTACTCGCTGAGATCAAAAATCCAATTTCTCCATAGCCAATGGTTATCACAGAAAATAATTGCTAAAAAGATGTTCAAGATATGTTGTCCAAACCACTATAAAACAATATTAAAAGACCAAGAGCTTTGTATCAATAAAGAGAAATGGCAGAAAATGTCTTACAACACCTAGATAAGAAATCTATCATTCGAGCTTCACTACAAAATTTCAGAAAACTTCTTCTAAACCTGCAGGGTAGTTCAATGAAGCTTCAAGTTCAAAAGTATCATCCACAACAATTAGAAACAGACTTAAGTCCGAGGGCTAAAAGGATGCAAGGCGAGAAAGAAGCTATGGATATCTGAGGTCAAGAAGAAAAAACATCTTCAGTGTGCCAAAGATCACAATAATTGGACACATCAATAATAGTCCAAAGTTAATTGGTTAGATGAAAATATTTATCAGGTATGTAAGAAAGAATATTTTATTGGCGTTTTACAGGTAATTTATGTAACTCAATAAAATATTATCTTGGAACAAAATTATTTCGAAAAGTTAACATTTTTGTAACAATTTTGCAGATTTTCAGCGTTTCTGGAGCTACCTTTGTGAGGTGAAGAGTTAGAGAGTCATTTCACCCCGCTTGAGTGGTACCAACTGGGAAGCATGGGAGGATTTCTATGCTAGGATGGGTCTGCATGTCGTCATCAGGGTCAGGAGAGAGGTTTTCATCCCAGGGAAGAATGAACACAACGTATACCACTCTGTTGTCACAAGTTTTTGCAACGTCTCTGCAGAAATTTCATCGCACAACACCAAGAAATCAAGTTATATTTCAGCAGAACAATGTCCCATGCTATACATCCATCCAGCACAGGAATTGATTTGGAAAAATGAATATTTCGACTATGGGGATCCAGATAGATAGCCCAGACTTAAATCTAATACACCATTTGGTCAGAGTGCTTGTAAAAGTAATAAGAAGTACCGCCAGTACAAATAAAACATAAGAACTATGAAAAATTACAACTTGAGTGGGGAAAGCGTCCAAAAACTTCTTCAAATTTGATGAAATGGCTGTAATTAAAGCAAAACAGGGTCCAACTAAGTATTGAAATTTACCACAAAATGTCTAATCCTTTTGACCAAAGGTGTATATTTACCGTATATTTTTCCCCGGTTTGTTACGTCTATTTTCCCAATTTTTCTTGAACAATGGATTTTCCTTGCTATAAAACAGGTTATATTCGTGGCTCTTGTTCTTTTGAACTGTCTTAGTCGGTTCATGAAAAATAGGAAGACAGAGACAGCGCAGAGCAAAACTGTGACTGGAAGATCTATTTATCTCGCTAAAAATGTTTATTTGATGCTTATTTATTATTCTCCTATGTTGATCAAATATTGCATTCGGTTATTGGCATAAATTTCACTTAAACGTCGCAAAAACTTCGTGCAAGCACATACGGCGATTGCGTGTGCGCGTATGTCGCACGCATTGTCCCCTCTGTTCCCTGGTCATACGCACCTCAAATTATGCGCATTCTATGGGCATGTGGGCGCGTCTAACGAGCACTAAAATGACCGCTTTAACTGCGATGGTTCCCAAATGAGTTTCCCAGAATCAATTACGAGAATTCGAGATTGGGATTCTGCCCTGCTCGAAACTCGACAGAAGATGACGAAAATAGGAGGCTTCTCCGTCACGACGCCCCGGGATAACAGAAATGCCGAATAGTTTGCGAAATTTGGAAGCTTTATTTAAAAAGCAAAATTTTGGACGCCTTCAAATAGAAAGCTTATTTTATTCCAAAATAAGCGAAGAAAAGAAAATCTGCGCCTGCGAAGAAATAGAACTGATATTAGCAACGATTTGACTTAAAAATTATCAATTTTTTTTTCTTGAAATCTAGGATCAACCTGCCTCATATAGTGGTTACTAGCAACTGTCTAAATGGGCTAAAAAAATAGGCAGAAATACATTCTGCAAAGATTAAACGTTTAAGTGAGCTGGTGGAGTTCGGAGTGGACCTCATAGTTCGGAAATGCAATACACAGAGGTGGAGTTGCCACCACCTCACCGAGACGCCGCGATCCATATCTCACTTGTCACTACCCTCAATCATGCGTCCTGCATTCCAATCCCTTAATCCCATATTCCCCCTTGATCCTAACACTCATTAATCCTGGGTGGAATTTCCCTTGGTTATTTTCAGGGTTAAGAAAGTTTGTCCCTTTTCTCTCATTATCATCATTCGTCTAACGGGGGTTTTTTTTCTTCCTGACTCTCTCATTCTTCGAGTGTAAATCTGCCCCTGTGGGATTATACACTTTCCTTTTCTATTTTAATCCTTAAAAAGAAATTTAGTCCCAGGACGGTAGGATCAAAGAATACACAAACAGAATTCTTCTAATTCACTTCTACGAAAAAATGGAGAGCATCGGTCTGGAACTGATCAAAGACCATTGCTGCAGGTGCCCAGTAGGAAGGATGTAGCAGGATGTTGACACAACAAGGTGAAAAGATCTAAGTCGCGTGCTCTCAATCATTCTGGTTTATGACCTTTTGACCATATGACGTTACGACCTTCAAAACTTTCAACAAATGAGGCTATCTGACCCATAGCTAGTTTTCTTTTAATAATTACCGGACTAACCTTGGTATGACCTTGAGAATTATACCATTTGAAAGAGAATGTAAAATAACATAAGGCTTTTAAATTTCGTTAGAATCGACTCAATAGTTACGATGTTATTGCTAAAAGAAAGCATTGAAAAATAAAATGGTGAACATCCGACCGACATACCTAGAGACCGACATAGTAACTTATAGAATCGTTTACACGCGACTAAAAAAGCAAAAAAAAAAATGTGACAAAGTGTAAATAGGGTGATGAAATTTCGCTGCCTTGAACACAAGGTCATGACTAAATCCTTCTCAAACACAAGTACACTTAGCAGGAACAAGACACGAACCACGAGTTCCCTTATGGGGAGGGGGTTGTAAATAGGCTGGGAGAGAGGAGGAGTTTTAATGAAGCGGCGTCAATAGCCGTTATGACGGATAAGGAAGCTTCGTTGCACCATTGATGACTTTTGGCTTTTCCCATAAGGTTCTAGTGGGATTAAAGGGTCGTTGGTAAGGAAGGTGATTTCAGGGCGTCAATCCGGCTCCCAAAGCGGCGAGAGGGATTCCTCGGAATGAAACAGAATCGCCTCACGTCATTTCCGCTCATTGGGGACCCGATGATGGCCCGGGCAGCGGATTCCCGCAAATGGGAATCGATTTATCGGTCCTGTGAGCGGTTCCATTATTCTCCCTTAACTGCTTCTCCGATGTAATGAGGGATTCGGGCCAGTCTCCGGATTTGAACGCATCGGAAAAGATCGCCGGCCACTCGCCTCTCCGACCCCACAGCCAAACGGCCCCGTACACATCGAGATCCCTTGATGAAGTTCCTCAATCGATTGTTCCGTTGGGTTCTTCATTAAGTCCCTGGCTGCTCCGAGGCGCCTTCAGAGTAAACTTTTGTATGCGGATTCGAGGCCAACATCCCTTGCGCGGAAGCGGGGCCATATAATTCTCCCCTTTCATCGCCACCATTAAATTAAAGAAAAGGCACAACCCTGATAGCGTGCTGGTCACTGGTGGGATTTCGAGCCCTAACCCACGAGTCTTGGGCTCCCGTGGGTAGATAATTGCACCACCGTCTTCTCGAGATCACGACCTCGCTCTCATCTACTTCAACTCGAAAACTGGAGTCTAATCAAAGGCTTTTCGTTGGGTCATGTGCCCCACCATGGCTCGGTTTTACCGAAATTGCGAGAATTTCAGAGCTAAGTAATTGGAAGCAGAATTGATCTGGAATAAAGCGGGGCTGTATCGGTATGGTTTAGCTTAACTGGTTTCCCGAAATTCATTAAAACTCAGATTTTAAAGTTAAACGGAGCCCCCCAAACCCATACAAGTCAAAACTACAGAATCTTTTTCTCAGCAGAAAAATCAAGGAAGAGAACACCAAAATTATAGTCTTCGCGCCAGATCGCCGCCAAGTACTTTTCCTACAAGCCATTCATATACATGAAAAACAACCTAAGCTAAACATTGAATTTAATTCTCATCACACACATAGCCAATTACAAGACTGTTTTCTTTCCTCTCCCATCCTCGCAGCACAACGCACACACACGCACACACATACACACACACACACACACACACACTTTACTCAAGATACAAGCAACTTTTCAATGAACTTGGGTCGCTGATTCGCGAGTTGAACCAAGAAGAGAAGGCAAATGAACATACGACAACAGGAGCGGATTCAGAAGAAAATTATTAATTCCAAATTACCCATCGCTTTCAACAAAACTCACCATGATTTATACTGCCCAAATTCACACCGACACACACACATTATAATATATATATATATATATATATATATATATATATATATATATATATATATATATATATATATATATATATATATATAAACAGGATGACCAGGACCGAGCCGTAGATGCCTCGTAACATTTATTTTAAACGTTTCAGGATTATAACTAATCCCATCATCAGTGCTAGAGAAAGAATACAAAATACAGACTTAAATGTATACATAAAAAGTTAACACATGCAATAAAATTGTGAAACATAAATATCAAATTTAATAAGAATTGATTACATTAGAAATATGGAGGAAAAAACAAACAAAACCAACGAGACAATTTCTAAAAAATAGGAAGGAAAATAATTGACAGTCGATTTTATTCTTGCCCCCGCCCCCTAAAAAACAATGTAAAATTAAAAAAAATTAGCATGTTTTTTAATGAGTCACTATATTTAATGGGGCAGATAATGAGTTATTATTTAGACTGGGTTGAAGTTTTGTAATATAAATTGACTCTAGCAGGTAAAGGTCCGAGATGTTTCTTACCGCATTAAGTATCGTGAAGTTCTCGAGTGTAGCCCTAGAGCCACATTGAGACAGATGGTTTCGAAGTGGGGATGGATCAGGTTTTGAAAGGTGTAGTCCAGTTCTTTCAGATCTACCCATATGCTGCATGAAGCGGAAGTAAAGCGTACACCTTGTTGCCCCCACATATGATACAGTGATACTGCACGTACAACGAAAAACGTATATAATTTTAGATTGCATACTGGTGGGTGGTTGATCTTTGAACTTAAATAATGATCCCAGTCTGAGGTCATTAATGAGAATAATAGATGGTAATAATTAAGGATAGGCTGAATTTAACAGTTTTAACAACTCTTTTCTGAGTTTTTAGGATTGGTAACAAAAGTATGGTAAGAAAAAGAAGATATTTAATTTATTGACAGTTTCTAGTGGAGGCAGAGTCTAGTATTTTTTACTGAGAAACAGACTAATTTCTCAGGAATAGTGATTTGGGATAGCCATTGGAGGTAAAGAATTTTGTTAAGAATTCGAATTCCAAATGTAGGGCTGCAAAAGTTAAAGACAAGTTATATGCTCTATGGAGGAGAGTAAGGGTGGCATTAATTTTGAATTTAAAATGACAGAAGCTACAAAAACTTAAATCAAGGTTTGAAAAAGTGGGTTTTGAGTAAACATTTGACGTGAATTGATTGTCTATTCGGGTAATCTTTACGTCAATAAACGATATGCTATTATTTTTTTCGAGCTCACAGCCCTACATTTAAAATTCGAATTCTTTACCTCCAATGGCTATCCCAAATCACTATTTCTGCGACAAATTAGTCTGTTTCTCAATAAAAAATACTCGACTCTGCCTCCACTACAAACTGTCAATAAATTAAAGATCTTCTTTTCCTTACCATACTTTGCTTACCAATACTAAAAACTTAAAAAAGAGTTGTTAAAACTGTTAAATTCAGTCTATCCTCAATTATTACCATCTATTGTTCTCATTAATGACCTCAGACTGGGATCATTATTTAAGTTCAAAGATCAACCACCCACCAGTATGCAATCTAAAATTATATACGTTTTTCGTTGTACGTGCAATTTCACTGTATCATATGTGGGGGCAACAAGGCGTACGCTTTACTCCCGCTTCATGCAGCATATGGGTAGATCTGAAAGAACTGGACTACACCTTTCAAAACCTGATGCATCCCCACTTCGAAACCATCTGTTACAATGTGGCTCTAAGGCTACACTCGAGAATTTCACGATACTTAATGCGGCAAGAAACATCTCGGACCTTTACCTGCTAGAGTCAATTTATATTACAAAACTTCAATCCATTCTATATAATAACTCATTATCTGTCCCATTAAATATAGTGACTCATTAAAAAAAACATGCTAATTTGTTAAATTTTACATTGTTTTTTTTAGGAGGGGGGGGGGAGCAAGAATAAAATCGACTGTCAATTATTTTCCTTCTTTTTTTTTTAGAAATTCCATCGTTGGTTTCGTTTGTTTTTTCCTCTATATTTCTAATGTAATTATTTCTTCTCAAATTTAATATTCATTTTTCACGTTTTTATTGCATGTGTTAACTTTTTATGCATATACATTTA